>SMDT01001797.1:0-68548 GCA_005392925.1 Aquilaria sinensis
AGAATGGACGTTATATGTTGACGGGGCCTCAGGATCCGAACACCAGGGGGCTGGAGTGATTATCAGAGGCCCCGAAGGCCTAGAAGTAATGAAGGCCATCAAGTTCAGTTTCAACGCCACCAACAACATGGCCGAGTATGAGGCCCTCATAGCAGGATTACGCCTGGCCAGAAAAATTGGCGTGAGAAACTTGAAAGCCCACAGTGATTCCCAGCTGGTGGTCCGGCAAATGGCAGGGGACTATGGCGCGAAAGACCCGACCTTGGCGAAATACCATGAGTTGGTAACAAAGCTTATTCGAGAGGTCGACGTCATGAAAATCGAGAACGTACCCCGACGGGAAAATGCTGAGGCAGACTGTTTGGCGAAGTCCAAAACTTGCACCGAAGTGCTAAGCCACCCCAGCATCGCGGTGTTAAGCATAGCGACCTCGGGGAAAGGATGGAAAGAACCAATCAAAACGTATCTCGCAACCAACACACTCCCCGAAGACCCCAGCGAAGCCGCAAAAGTGCGAAGGCGCTCCGGACGTTTCTTCTTAATTGGAGAAGAACTATATCGGCAAGGATATGCAAATCCACTACAGAGGTGTGTTAGTGAAGAGGATACTGAAATGATCCTCGAAGAAGTTCACGAAGGTGCCTGTGGTTCGCACATCGGAACCGACGCCCTGGCAGCAGTGATACTTCGCCAAGGATACTTCTGGCCTACCCTGAGAAAGGACGCCAAGCAGTTCGTCCGGAAATGTGGTAGTTGCCAGAGACATGCGAACATCCAAAGAACACCTTCAGAGTTCGTGACTTCGGCAGATTATCCTTGGCCCTTCGCAGTTTGGGGCATAGATCTCATTGGGCCACTCCCAACGGCGCCTGGAGGCGTAAAGTTTTGCGTAGTAGCAGTAGACTATTTCTCTAAGTGGGTCGAGGCAGAACCTCTGACAACTATCTCGGCAAAAGAAGTGCAGAAGTTCGTATGGAAAAACATCGTATGCAGATTTGGCATACCGAGGGTACTCGTAGCGGACAATGGATCCCAGTTCGTAGACAAAGGATTCCAAGAGTTCATTAGCGACCTCGGGACAAAAATGCACTTCGCCCCAGTAGCTCACCCCCAAAGTAATGGGCAGGTGGAAGTATCCAACAGGACCATAAAAGATGGTCTGAAAAAGAGACTGAGGGAAGCAAAAGGGAAATGGCCAGGAGAACTCCAAAGCGTGTTATGGAGTTACCGAACGACACCCCGAAGAGCCACAGGGGAAACGCCCTTTTCACTCGTCTTCGGTACAGAGGCCATCATCCCCGTCGAGGTAGTACAACCGTCAATACGAGTCCAAGTGTTCGATGAAAAAGGAAATGACCTCGGCCTGAGAACCAAGCTCGACCTCGTCGGCGAACACAGAGAAGTAGCCGAGCTGAGAAGAAAAGCTTTCCAGCAAAGAGTGGCAGCAGCCATAAACCTACGCGCCAGGCCAAAGGGAATAAAGAAGGGAGACCTCGTTCTCCGAAAGGCTGAATTTGCACCCCGAAAGCCGTCCCACGGGGTACTTCGCGCAAATTGGGAAGGACCCTACCTGGTACTTGCCGAAGTACGAAAAGGAGTTTATAAGCTCGGTGATGCCGAAGGCATAGAATTAAAAAATACTTGGCACTCAGAGGCCTTGAAAAAATTCTATGCCTAAAAAGTTCGGTGGGAAAGTTGTATTCCACAAGTTGGAAAAATTTGTCTAAGTAAAAAGTTCTGAAGAAGTACAAAACAACAGTCTCACGAAAGCAATCGCCGAGGAAAGCAAAAGTAAGTTTTTCCAAAGTCTCTTGAGCGAATATGTTCGGGACAAAGGAAAGCAAGAGTATGGTTTTCCGAAGTCTCTTGAGCGAATATGTTCGGGACAAAGGAAAGCAAGAGTATGGTTTTCCGAAGTCTCTTAAGCGAATATGTTCGGGACGCAAGGGTATATGTTCGGGACAAAGGAAAGCAAAAGTATGGTTTTCCGAAGTCTCTCGAGCGAATTATGTTCGGGACAGAGGGAAACAAAAGAATCTGGCAAAAAATACTTAGCCAAAGTTGTATCTATTAAGCCAAAGAGTGCTTACAGAGAAGAAAGTTGCTGAAAGACTACAAAAAAGAAGAAGAAAATGAAGACAAAGGGCCCTAGTACAAACTAAGGAACCTCGGCGTCTTGAGAACTGCCAGCCTCTGTGCTTTTGTCAGTAGCCTTCGACGCCGGGAGACAAGGAGGCAGTTTCAAGTGCTCGATCTTGGACCAAGTCCACCGAGGCTCCTTGGGGATGTTCATGCCTTCCAGGAAGGAGAGGTCAAAATCTGGGAACTTCTGCAGAATTTGGTGCCGGACAAGGCAGAAGCCGTCTTGAAAGCCCAACTTCGTCATATCATCGGACTCCCGCTTCTTGACCGCCAAATCCGCGTAGTCCTTCTCCAGATCCGCGTAATCCTTCGCCAGATCCTTGAGCTTTCTCCTCAATCCCTTCATCTTCTTCTTCTCTTCTGAAGGCTCCTTCAGAGATGCGACCTCGGCTCCGAGCTGGGCCTTTTCCTCGAGCGTCTTCGCAAGGATTGCGTCACTTTCTGACTTATCCTTTTGAATCGTTTCAACGATCGAAGTCAGCCCCGCCATTCGAGAACCGATGTCGGAAAGTTTCTGGGAGGTGTCTTTCTCAAGTTCCTCCTTCTCTTTTTTGAACCCCTCCCGAAGTTCAGCAACCTCCTTCTCCGAAGACTGCTTCAGCTGAGCATTGTCGGCAGCCAACGCCGAACACTGGGCCTTCGTCTTGGTGTAAGCGTCCCAGAGTGACACCCTCCTTTCTGATTCCCGAGCCACCCGAACTCGGAGGAACCCAGCATACCCCATCAACTGCCAAAAAGCAAACAAAGGGAAAATGATGCTTAGGGATGCTAAGTAAAAAGCAAAGGTGAAGTTGGCACTGAGAAAATAGTGAAGCGTACCTGGGCGGCATGTTCAGTGAGCTTGGCGGCCAAAGAGTTGTCACCTGGGTAAGCCGCCGCCAGGGCCTTGTAAGAGGCCTCGGTAAGCACCCCTTTGCACATCTGCCTGGCCATCTCAGGACAGTCCTCGGAGTACATATCCATGTCCTCCGTGAACGTCCAGAACGGCTCCTTCGGAACTTTCCCTGCTGGGACTTTGGCATCCCGAAGGGCCCTCTTGCGGGCGTGTTCGGCAACCCAGTCAGGAGCGGCCACCTCCGCTGCACAACAAGGCAGAAAAATTAGTTAAGGCCAGAAAAGGCTTAAGGATTTGCAAAAAAAAAAAGGTTGATTCGACAAAAGTGCAAACCTGCTAGCACCTCGGTAACGTCGTCGTCAAGAATCGACGTCGCCTCAGTAGGGATCCCCTTGCCTTTTATTTGACACCGCTCTTCGGCAGAAGGGGTCTCCTCCCCATCGCCCTCCAGAAGAGCAAGTGAAGGCGTAGGGCTCTGAGGAAGGACGTCGGAAGAAGGGACGACGGCAGAGGGAACCTCGGGCAAAGGGGCGGCAGGGTCCTCGGGCTCCTCGCCTACCTCCTCTGGAATTTGCGGAAGAGAGGAAGGAGCAGCTTTCTTTGCCCGTTTGGAAGAAGGGCCGCTCGAAGTCTGTTTCCGCCTCCGAGAGGCGGCCTTCTTTGTCTGTTCGCCCCTCTCGGCCTGCCCGGTAAAAAGAGCCTTGTAGAAGGCAGCCGCGTCGTCGCCCATCTCTGAAAAAAGAAAAAGAAGATCAGTGTAAGTCCAAGATGAAGTCATGAAGGGAAAAATGAGAAAGTAACTTACTCTCGTAAAAAGACTCATAAGTCTCTTTCCCCCGAAGGAGTTTCACGAGCCAGGAGTCCTTCCCCGAAGAAGCCGGTTTCGGCATATTGAGGTCTGTCTCATGCTCCTTTACTACCTTGAGTTCCCGAATGACCTCTTCGGTCATGAGCCTCCAGTTGATCGGAAACGGGTAAAGGGCACGAGGAGGGACCTCGGCAGCCCAGTCAAAGACGGCCCGGATGCGCCTGTCGAAGTCCTCAAAGATAGGTGCTACATCGGCGTCTAGCAGTATCTTCGGGTCAACAACATCCATCTTGAGCCTCCCCTGAGCCCACTTGGTCGGGAAGTGCGACCAAGTCTCCGACTTCTTCAGGAAAAAGAATTTTTGTTGCCACCCTCGCCAGCTGTCTTTGGTGGCAAAGGTGAACGTATACTTTTTGCTCCCGGATCCCCGAGGTAGCATAAAGTAGAAGCCACCCTTCGGGACCACGAAGAGCTTGTAGTACTGAAGAAAAACTACAAAGTGAGGTTTTATTTTGAAAACGCCGCACATACAGAGGAAGGCGTTAAAATAACAGTACGAGTTCGGTGGGAGCTGGTTAACGGCAATGCCATGGAAGTCGCAGAACGCGCTAACCATCTCCGGGGGGGGATACCGAAGTCCGGCCTTCAGTTGGGCTCGGAAAACGGTGATTTCATCACTTCGGTTGGAGAAAGGAAATTGGTCAGGACGGGGCAACCTCGTCACAGAGTAAGAGGGTAAGAAAAACTTTTTCTTCCACTTCGCTAGTTTTGCCGGAGTAGTGCAGCAGGGGTGAGAAAGAAGAGGTTGCCAACTCTCGGGAACAGGCATGATGAAAACGAGTTCAGGAAAAACAAGGAAAACGAGTTCAGGAAAAACAAGGAAAACGAGTTCGGGAAAAACAAAGAAGAAGCTTTGAAAAAAGCAAAAGGACTAAAACCCACCAAAGGTCTTGCCGGAATCTGGATTTCTGGAAGCCGTCGTGAAAAGTGGTCGGAAAAATGCCTGAAAAAGGAGAACCGCCGCGGAAAATCGGGAGAGAATTAGAAGGCAGAAGAAAGCAAAAGCAGAAGCAAAAAGAGGGTTATGACAGGGCTGGTATATATAGGCCGAGAAGGCCAGGTGAACCGTCGTCATTAGTACCCCTCAGAAGGCGAAGCGTCGCCATAACTGCTAAGTGAGCCTGAAAAGTCGCGCCTGTCGTACTCAGTTCATTCTCACCCAGTAATAGTGCGCCACGTGTCAGCCATCGCGCAGCAAACATGCCGCGTGTCGGTCATCGCGCAGCGAACGTGCCACGTGTTGCCCATCACGTCGAGCACGCCCTCTGACATCGTTTGGTTTAGAGGCGCCGCCCTAGACTGACTCCGCTAGACGCAGGACGCGACGCATGAGCAGACCTATAAAGGCAAAAAAGTAGGTTACCTCGAAGACACCAAAAGACAGCCTGTGACTTCGGGCAGAAGGTCTATCTTCGGTACAAGGTTATCCTATCTTCCCTCGACACGAGGATACCAAGAGACAGCCTGTGACTTCAGGTAAAGGGTGTATGTTCGGCACAGGGACAGCCTATCTTCTCCGCCTCGAGGACGCAAAAATGCTGCCCATCGCTACAAGCAGAAGAAGGCGTCTTCGGCGCAGATATCACAGCCACAGGACCCGAAAACCGATGAACCGAAGTTTCTCACTTCGGCTTTTCGGAGGTGGGCCTGTGATAGCCAAAGGCTATTGCCTCCTCGGTAGTAACTCCCTGCCAGAATATTGGCCGAGGAGTCTGACGTCACCCAAGAGAGGATCTTTTCACTGACCTCGGAAGGTGCGAAGTCAAACACTATGAGCTCGAGACTTTGGTTAGCTCGTCAGGAATTCCGAGGACAACACCGTCTCCATCGAGGGGCCAAACTGACCATCCCCGAAGAGGAATCTTCCCCGAAGGCAGACGAAGAATCTTCCCCGCACCTGAACAAGGGAATCCCCGAACTATGGGTGTGAGTCCCGAAGAAGGTGTCCATCAAGGGAACTCCCAGAACTATGGGATAGATCCCGAAGGAGGTGCTCGCACCGAAGGACGGATAGAATCCGAAGAGGGTGCACGCACCGAAGGGCGACCTCGCCCAGGGGACCTCGGGAGTACGGTATGAGCATTTAAGGAGCCTCTGACATGTCGCCCACAAGCCCTACACGTCACATCAGAACGGCGAACTGACACGCCGCAGCCGCCCCAGTCCTGACACAACCTGTCCGGGTCCAGGGCTAAAGGAGGCTGCAAACGGCTGCCTGTCCCCTAGGTCCAAAAGCACAGATCAAATCCGACCGAACACGTGTCATGATCTGAACGGACCATCTACTCCTATAAATACTAGGAAAAGGGACTGGGCAAAGGATGGGCATTTTCCTCCCTCTGAGAAAACACAAAACAGGCAAGACACTTGATCCCTTAGTGTTCTTCCTCCACTCACACTCAGAAAACTGACTTGGGCGTCGGAGGGTCCTCCCCGGAAAAGCAAACCGGGGACCTCCTAACCTCTCCTTTGAGCTTTTCAGGCACACCCAGCTGGGAAACCAGAGCTCCAGGCGCTCGCCTCCTCAGGAAGTCTCTCCACCTGTCAAGATGACAGCAAACGAAGATGCCTTGGGGCATCACCTTCTGAACCACTTGGCGATAACTCCTGATGTCCACTGTCACCATATACCTCTGAAGCACAGGTTTCAAACCTTGAAAGAATTTCTTGCCTTTAAACTCATCATTACCAACCATGTGAGGAGCATACCAAATAAATGAATTGTAATGTTGCTAATACTCTTGCACCGACATTTTTCCTTGCACTAGATTCTCAAACTGCATCCTCCTTTTGTCCTATGCAGCTTTACTAATGTTTTCCTGTCGAAACTTCTTCTCAAAGTCTATCCACTTAAGCACCTTTTTCTTGTGCTCTGGTCAAGTACCATTACTTTTTCTAAGCATATCCATCACATCATCCCACCATAAACTAGCCCTTCCTTTAGAAAAGAAAGGTACTAAGGCCATCCTTTGCTCTGACTCATAACCTCCACAAGTGAAAAGTTGATTCATCCTAGATAACCAATCTTCTGCTTAATTGGGATCACCTATCCCATGAAAACCTGGTGGCTCAACTGTCTTAAACTTTTCTAATAACCTCATCGGATGTGGGGTGTCTCTCCTCCTTGAAGCCTTCATAACCTCTAGGTCTTCTTCCACCTCATGAACATGATTTCTCCATTCATGAGCCCTAGGGATTCGTTGCTGCTTAGCATGCCTCTCCTAATCCTGGCACTAATCATTCACCTCATGGACAACTTCTCTGTCCTCATGATCTTGAAACAACTCAGTCATAATGGTGGTCATGCCCTCTGCCACTTGAGCCATAGTCTGAGTTAACCTTTAAAGCACCTTGGATATGTCATCCAGCCTTGCCACAACTGGGTCACTAGAACCTTCACCTGGTTCTCTAGCTCCTCTCAAAGCTCCTGACCTAGTGTCAACCATAGCAACCTATGACCAAAGCCAGACAACATTCCCCAGATGTTGGTTAGTATTAACCAACCTAGCACATGGGCTTTTCAAAACTAGATCTCAGTCTTAGCCTCCAATATCTATGAAGTGACCTCAAAGTTCTGATGCCAAAAACTTACATGGCCATCCTTGGCCCCTGCCCAGGAAGCCTGTGAGAGCTGGTCTCACAGTGGTTGCAATTGGCTAGTTGTATATGTGCATAGATTTAAATCTCGTGATACTAGTTGATTAACCTAGAATATGGAAAATGCATGCTCTTCATGCTTTGACTTAATTTAACAAAATTTTCGTCAGACATTGACTTAGCCAAAACATATCCAAAAAAACTAAGTTTAAATAGCCAAAGCATTCAAAATCAACATTTATGTGAGTTTACTACACATAACAATTGTGTGGGAGCATTCATACATAAAGTAGACTAATGCCCTCACCCAACAGCAACACTAGAGTCTAGGACTTTTCAAAACATAAACAATGGAGATAGCTACGAGCACTATATATACAAGCCTCACCTGAGATCTTCTTGAACTAACTCCCACCTTGGATGCAAGTCCCAGTGGCGAGTCATAAAAGTTTTCTATCCTTGGCCCATGCCCAGAAAGCCTATGAGAGCTAGTCTCATGGTGGTTGCAATTGGCTAGTTGTGTATGTGCACAAATTAAAATTCCGTGATACTAGTTGATTAACCTAGAATATGCAAAATGCATGCTCTTCATGCTTTGACTTAATTTAACAAAATTTTCATAAGACATTGACTTGGCCAAAACATTTTCAAAGAAAATAAGTTTAAATAGCCAAAGCATACAAAATCAACATTTATGTGAGTTTACTATGCATAACAACTGTGTGGGAGCATTCATACATAAAGTAGACTAATGCCTTCATGTAAGAGCAACCCTAGATTCTAGGACTCCTCAAAACATAGACAGTGGAGGTAGCTAAGACTATTACATATACCAGCCCCAACTGAGATCTTCATGAAGTAACTCCCACCTTGGATACAAGTTCCAGTGGTGAGTCACAAAAGTTTTTCTCCACATGGTGCTAAGCTCTGCAGCCAAAAGAATACTGTAGTTAGAACTGTTACTTGACCAACAAGTTACCCAAGTACACTAAAATCATAAGAATTCTCAAGTGAAATACCTACACCAAAACCACTACTGCAGTAACCCTCAATGGTTGCTCAGCCAAACAACTTCAGAATTTGCACAACATAACTAGGGAGTGAGAATTTAGTAATTCTCACTAAAGGTCTTTGCTGTAGCTGTAAGAAAATTACTAAGGACTCCACATATGATAACATATGTAACCTGCTGTAAGCTCATACAGCTTGAGGGTCTAATATATGCATACACCTAGGTCCCTTAAGACTTCTGCTCATCATAGTCCTTCAATTACATGGTATTGCCTTGTCCTCCAGCATGCTTAGCTTGCCAACCTAGCTAGTGATAAATCACCAGCTGAACTTCTCCTGTTTATGTTGTACAGGGGCACTATGGTGGGACTATTGTAGACTAGCGCATAAAGACCTTGTAGACTAGGTGCACTAAGGGTTCACCTTACAACCTCGTGGCTAATGGCACGGCTAGGTTGCCAAGGGTTTTAAACCTCTCACCCAAGCTTGTGGTACTTAGTTGTGATCCTTAGTAAACTAGTTTTCTTGCTTGTAGTAGAAGTAACCATCAAACGTTACAAAACTTAAGAAAACTTCTAGGTCTCGAAGGACTTTTCTAAGAATTGGAGAACCCCTGGAATACTTAGACCCCAAGGTACCCTAAGAACCATCTTAGGTCTCCCCTTGACCTTTCTAGCAAAACTTGGAAAATTCAGCCAACATGCTTCTAGTGACACATTGCCACAGTTGGTAACATTCTGCCAACTCTCCAGTATTGGCGACGCATTGTGGGCAATGGTACAAAGCTAGCAATGGATCGCCAATTTGTGAATCTACAGAATTTTCACAGATTTTTCTACTATTAACTTTTGACACTTACCAAACATATTAAACATGCTTAGTTAGCCTCCAAACTTCACATACATGTAAAACATGTTGCATAGATCACAACCAACTATCACAATCGAATCTATGATGCATTATAACATCATTCTGATCATCACAAACCCCATAGTCCACCATTATATACCCTTGCCCACTAATTAATGCTGTTGCTAGAACTACTTGAATTTTTCAAGAAAACTCATTCCAATAGCATTAATTGAACTCAAAAACACAACTCCCTTAACCCAACTCCAAGTAACAAGCAAGAATCAAGCACTCTTTCAATCCACTAAGCTCACCAAAGCACCACCTAAGTTCCAAGCAAAACATAGGCACCAAACATTAAATTCTTGCTTTCTAAGCAAAACCCAAGCTCCTAATCAACTAATAAAGATGAATTCAATCAAGAACACATTGGTTACCTCATACTAAAAATAGGGGATGGGAGAAAATATGCTTCCAAGCTTTAAAACCATGGTTTGATGCTTGAATTGAGCTCCCAATGGCCTATGTACTTATGATGGCTTCTCTTTTCACCAAGAAAGTTTGATTTCAAGCTTAATTGCGTGGAAAAATGAGGGTGGGGAGGATGAACTCGGGTTTATGGAAGCCACCCCTCCACTTTAGCCTCTTATAACCCTATTTTAAATCTAAGCCATCAAAGTTTTAGACATGATACACTTGAGTCCCCATCTTTTGGTAATCTTAGCTATTCTTGATTAATCCTTCTTTCCTTCAACTAAGTTTGGGTTAAACTTAAAAGTTAGGTTATAAAACTTCATTTTAACCACTTGGGACCTAGACTGGCTTTTCAGGATGAAAAATTACCATTTTTCCCCTAAACCTCATTTAACGCCTTAACCTTCTTAGAACTTAGTGAACTTTGCTAAAATTTCCTATTCTTGCTATGTAAACTTGAATTAGGGTTCCAAACTTAATTTAGAGCACTTTACCTTCTTCAGGCATGCTTGCCACTAGTAGGGCCATAACAATCAAAACAATACCCTTAGTGTGCATAGCCAAGTTGCCCTTTAAGGTACTATGTAAATGCATGCATATTGGTCCAATGATTGCACACATATTAACATTTTATGCACACCATGGTAGAAAGGAAGGAAAACACTAGCACAAGTCCTAATATTGGCAACCACACACTAGGCAATCTTATTAAGTGTAAGTGACCAGTGATTGCACCTAAAACTTCCTCCAAAAAACTGTATTATTCTAGCCATGGAAGCACCTATTTTGTTTGCCTCATTATCAAGTAGTTTCTTTAACCAAACCAAGGAATTTTGTTTTATATCAATAGCCTACCAATGGACCAAGTTATGGATTTTTTAATTTGGTTACAAAGTTTCGACCAAATGAACAGTAACATAGCCAAATTTGCAATGTCATATCTTTGGGTACAGGGTTCCAAATTCAGAAATTATAAATCTTAGTTCAATATCTAGATGTCCTCTAGGTTTGGTCGAAATTTGATGCCAACATTCATTCTACACAGGGAGATATAGAACTTTGAGTGTAGAGTCAAAATTCTAGTCACTTTATGACCATTTTGCCCACACAAAATTTCATAAGTGTGCAAACACTTCATTCACAAGGGGTAAGCCCTCCAAGGCTACCCATACAAGTCTAATACACATAGGAATTCCATGAACTTGCATCTAGCAACTTTATGCAGCCAAAACAGAATTTACAAGTAAGCAACCTATCATTCACACTTAGCCAGCTTTACACCACATCACATACATAGCCAAAACATTACTCAAATGTTCTTCTACTTGTCTCAATTCATGTACACTACATGTACATGAAAACATGCACTTCATAATGGTCTTAATCTAGCTAAATACACAACCTATGTTATAGGAGTGCCTTAGACACAATGGACTCTAGAAACAGGATGCTGAACAGCTGCTGTATAACACAATAATCACCATTAGTAAAAAAACCAAATGTGCTCCTAAAATCACCAAACTTTCTAGATCATAACTAGATACATAGAAGTAAAAATATATGAAATTTTAGATACAAACTCAAACAAAAGGGGTTATTTTGAATGTGATCATTTTGCTGGACCTGAAATAGCAGAATTGAGGGGAGTAAGTTTCATTGTGAAACTTAGTAAGGGAAACACTTAGTTTCTTAAGGAAATGTGATCCTTATTAAAACCTGCATCCAAAAACACTCAAACACAAAACCACCTAAACACAAAACCGCCATGCATATATACAAGATATAGCAACCAAATGAAGTAACCATTCACAACCAACAAACACATCTAATGCAGCAGCAATATAAACCATAGGTTTGTCCATAAAACATACAATAAACTTAAGTAAATCACTATGGCAACCCTCCTCAAGCTAATGCTTGGTCTTAGGAGGATTTTAGAACTAGTCAGTACTAACTTTGGGCTTTAGAATCCCTACCTCACTACCATCACTGTGCACTTCACACTAGGTCACAAAGCCTTCAATAAGTGCACTCCCATCACTAAGCTTGGTTAATCGAGCTCATGGCTCTCTTCGAAGCTTAGCCCTAGCTCAATGGATGCTTGGAAATGTAGTAAACAATCCATGAGAGCAGGAGAACTCGTTGTCAATGTGAGTAGGCCAAATTTGAAGCTTGATCCTCGAAGTATTCAAGCAATAGCTCTAGGTTGCTTCCAATTGCTTCTTTTTGCCTTCAATTTCAATCTTGGAGGTATGGTGGCTATGGAGGAGCTATGGAAGAAGTGTGGAGGAGGGTAGTGGCCAGTTGGGTCGAATATGAGAAAAGAATAATTGAGTTTGGCTTCTTAAATTAGCTTTAGGACACTAAACATCCTTATTAGCCTTTATCATGCTTTATTTCATTTTCTTTGTCCATAAGCATGATTTCTTTGTCCTGAACTTATTGGTCCATATTTTTCCCACCCTTTTAAATATTTATCAAGCCACAGCCGCCTCCCCCATGGTAGGATAACCCCAGAATTTCACCCTTCGACTTAAGTTAAAAGCGTGAACACCTTAAGGCTTACGCTAAGACATTTAGTTCCTGAATGCTTTTAATCTTTCCTTTGGCCAAACTTGTCTTCCATGAGCAATTTGATCCTCCAATAGCACTTTCATACCATTCACATCCTAACCATAACTCTCCAAGGCTCTCTCTTGATAGTTTTGTAGTTAAGTACCAGAATTTCCAAAACCTTACAAAAAAGGTCCATAGGTTACTTGAAAAACAAGCAATCCTTAAGGCTTTTCTTGGGGGCCAAGTTACCAACTTAGAACACTTTTAAAGAGGTGTTATTATACCTTTTACCCATCATACTTTAATCACTATGAAGAGAATTATACAATATAATGATTTTTTGACCATTATGTCAAACTTGTATTTCTCCCATTTTTGTGAGGTGGTAACACAATGTACCTAGGGGCCAACTTAACCCTTTATCAAAATTGGGTAACTCCATTCATGGAAGATGCTTCAAGAAGTACTTTTCCCCCAATTTCAAAACTCAAATCCTATTTCCTCATATTCGCATAATTAGTTTGCCAGTCGTTGGCTACTCTAATCCATTTCTGGATCAACTTAATCTTACCTGTGGTGTCAGCTATGATTTCAAGAACGGCAACTACCCTATCTGAAGGGTCTGCCCAATAGTGGGTTGCCATGCATCACTTACCATACAAAGCCTCATATGGTGCCATACCTATAACAGTTTTATAACTGTTGTTATAAACAAACTAGATGAGCAGCAAAAGTTGATCCCAATCACCTCTAAAGTCGATCCGACACATACGTAATGTATCCTCCAAGGTCTGAATCACCTCTCAGACTGTCCATCGATTTAAGGATGGATGGTAGTACTAAGACTTACCTTACTTCCCATTGCTTCTTGGAAAACATACCAAAATCTTGACACATATCGAGGATCTCTATCAAATATGGCTAATTTGGTGTACCTTGCAACCTTACAATCTCTTGATATACAACTGAGCTAACTTGTCCAATCTGTAAGTAAACCTTTTGGGTATAAAGTGCACCGATTTAGTTCACCTATCAACCAGTACCCATATGGCATCGTGCTGACTCCGAGTACTCGATAATCCTAATAGGATGTCCATCATAATGGATCCCTACTTTTTCTCTAGAAGGGGTAAAATCTGAGCTGCACTTGCTGGTGTTTGATGCTCAGCTTTTACCATCTAGCAAGACTATCACTTAGCCACATGTCCGGCTACATCCTTCCCAAGTCCTGGCCACCAAAAATGGTCTTCAGATCATGGTGTATCTCACTAACACTAGGACGAACACTTAACATACTACTATATGCCTCCTGTAGAACTTGTTGCCTAAGTCCCTTAACATTTGGCATATATAGTTAATCCTAGTGGTGTAGTATTCCATTCTTGTACTGAAATTCATTTCTCATAGCACTAAGTCTGTTTTCTCTAGAAATTTTCTTCAGCAATGGATCTTTGCTTTGTGCTTCTTTGACTTTAGTCAACCAGGCTAGCTATATTTCCAAAATGTAGATTAGGGGCCTTTCTTGGTTTTGCCAAAACTTATGCAAAGCTGAGAAATAATCCCTCAAATCCCGTTGTGAGGAACCCATTGCTTGATCCTTAGATAGGATCATTCCCATATACTTCAAACTCAATGCATCTACTACTACATTCCCTTTGCCTGCACAAAACTCAATTAAGCAATCATAATCCTTTATGTACTCGATCCACCATCATTGCCTCATGTTTAAGTCCTTTTGAGTGAACAGGTATTCCAGACTCTTGCGATTAATGAAAGTCCTGAATGACATTCCCATCAAGTAATGCCTCCAGAGTTTAAGAGCAAAGACTACCACCGTTAGCTGAAGGTCATCAATGGGGTAGTTTAACTCGTTAGGCCTTAATTGCCTTGGGCCATAGGTGACCACTTGACTTTCCTACATCAATACATGCCCCAGACCAAAACCTGATGCATCTGTATACGTTGTAAAAGATTTGTTCAAATCTGGTAGAATGAGTATTGGCGCATTTGTCAACCTCTTCTTGAACTCCAAATAAGCTTCTTCACATTTAGGTGTCTGTTCAAATTTTTGGGTTTTCTTAGTTAAGGCAGTCAATGGTGCCGCTATGATAGAGAACTTCTCTATGAACCTCCCATAGTAAACTACTATGCCCAAGAAACTTCTGACTTCTATAATTGTAGTTGGTTTCTTCCATTCAACTACTACTTGAACCTTTTTAGGATCAACTAGCAAACCCTAAGCACTGATGACATGCCCTAGAAACTGTATCCTTTCAAACCAAAACTGTTCATAGTACTAATTATCCCTTACCACTTGCAAAACTGTTGCAAGGTACTCCTCGTGCTCTTGGGTAGACTGCTAGTATGTCAGGATATGATCAATAAAGACTTCCACAAACTGATCCAAGAACGGTATGAAAATCTTGTTCATGGCTTCCACGAGTATTGTCGAGGCATTGGTCATACCAAACAACATGACTGTATACTCACAGTGCCCATATCTCATCCTGAAGGCAGTGTTTGGGATATCTTCCTCCTTAACTTTGACTTGGAAGTATCCAGACTGGAGGTCAATCCTAGACAACACCATCGTTCCCTTAAGTCTACCAAATAGGTCATTGATTCTAGGAAACGGATACTTGTTCTTGACTGTTATTGCATTCAACTTTCTATAGTCGATCCATAGCCTTAAAGTTCCATCTTTCTTCTTCACAAAAAACACCACGGCTCCCCATCATGAGACACTAGGCCCTATAAATTCATTATCTAGTAGTTTTTCCAACTACTTCTTTAACTCATCCATATCGGGAGTTGACATTCGATAAGGAGGTCATAAAATTGGTTCTGCTCTAGGCTAAAAATGGATAGAAAACTTGGTGTCCTTCTTAGGTACCCAGGTAACTCCACTAGAAACACTTCAGGGGATTGATTCGCTATAAGAGCTTCCTTCAGCTCCTTTTCCATGGCTACCCCAGTTAAAGAATAATACTTATCCTCATTGACTATGGGGATGGATTCCATAAATCTATGGTGCAAACTCTTAGAATTTGATGCTAACCCTCCTTTACAAGTCATCCTAGCTCCCTAGGCATCAATAATGTCAACTAAGTGACTAGCACAGTCAATTTCCACCTTGTGCTTACTTAGCTAATCCATTCCCAACACTTGGCCATATGACCTCAAGTCTATAGCCCACAACTCAGAAGAGAAATCATGGTTGCCTAACTATAAGGGATACCTAGTAACAAACTCATTGGTTACAATAAAACTCTTCCCTGCAGTGCTGATGAGCTTCAACTTATCGAAGATTTCATGCTGCAGCTTAAGTCTATCTACCAAAGTAGACGATATCATATAAAGGGTAGCTCCAATATCAAAAAGTACTTTAACACTACAATTCTAGAAAGTAAAGTTACCTCAAATGGTGACTGGCTCTTTGGTCACTTGACTAGCCAAGGTGAAAACCCTAGGCTTAACTCTTGTTGCGGCCGCACCAGGTCAATTTCCTATGGCAAGAGGTGTAAAGGGTGGATTCCTAGGTGAACCCAGCAGGGCTCAGGCCCATGGGCATTCCTTCACCAAATGACCACTTCGATAAAAAACGCTGCAAGTATCAATTCCCAATGTACATGGTTTCGGGCCATGGAACCACCTACACTTAGGGCATAAACCCACTTTTCTCCTTTTAAACGAACCTTGGCTCTTGACCATCCTTCCTACCATTGGATGCTTCCCAGCACTGTTCCCTATGTTCGGTGGTCCAAGCTCCACCATTTTGCTTGGAATAGTTGAGTCCTCAATTTCCGTTTCGAAGGCCAATGCCTTTGGAACCACCTAATAGTAGCTCTAAATGTATACCATCACCATATACCTTTAACTAATCATTGCTAGCCATGTATGGAGCATACCATAAAACTTCTTGGCCTTTAACTAATCATTACTGGCCATGTATGGAGCATACTAAATGAGCAAATTATAGAACTACGCATATTCCCTTACAGACATTTCTAAATGAATCAAATTCTCAAACTGAATCTTTCTCTGATCCTGTGCAGCTTCACTAATATATTCCTCTCAAAACTTCCTCTCAAAGTCCAACCACGTAAACACCTTTTTCTTGGTGTTTGGTCGAGTGCCATTACTTTCCTTCAGCATTTCCATCACATCATCCCACCGTAAACTCACTATCCCTCTAAAGAAAAAGGTACTATGGTTATCCTTTGTTCTGATTCATAGTCTCCACAAGTGAAAAGTCTATTCATCCTAGACAACCAATCATCTTATCTATCAGGATCACCTAACCCATCAAAATTTGGTAAGTGAATAGTCTTGCACTTTTCAAGCAACCTTAAATGGTGTGGAGTTTCTCGCCTCCCAGGAGCTTCCATCACCTCTAACTCCTCGTCAAGCTCATAAGCATGTCCTCTACTTTCATGGGCCCTAGGCACTTGCTGTTGCTCGGCATGCCTCTCCTAACCTTGGGATGGTTCTTTCCCTTGGTCATTTTTTTACTGAACTACTCCCCCATCCTCTTTATCTTGAAATAACTCATTCATGATGGTAGTCATACCCTATGCCACTTGTGCCAAAGCTTGTGGCTACCCCTAAAGCATGCTAGATATTGTTACCACCTCACAAAAATTGGAAAATTACAAAGTGCGGCATAATGGTCAAAAATCATTATATTGTGTAATACTCACCGTAGTAATTGAACTATTAGGGGTAAAGCATATGATCAACACTCCATAAAAGTGTTCTAAGTTGGTAACTTGGCCCCTAAGAAAAACCTTAAGGATTGCTTGTTTGTCAACTAACCTATGGACTTTTTTGTAAGATTTTGGAAATTTGAGTACTCAATTGTAAAACTCTCCAAAGAGAGCTAAGGAGAGTAATGAGAAGGATATGGATGGTATGAAAGTTCTATTGGAGGACCAAATTGCTTGTGGAAGACAAGTTTGGACAATGAAAACACAAAAGCATTTAAGGACCTAAGTGTTCTAGTGTAGGCCTTTGGATGTCCATGTCTTTGACTTAAGTCAAATGGAGACATTTTGGAGTTATCCCACCCAAGGGAAGGCCGGACAAAGCATGGTAAGGAAGTCAATTGTGGGCCAAGAAATTAAGACTAAGAAACCATGGTCTTGTAGCAAGGACATTGACATAAAGCATGGTTAAGGCTCATTAAGTGTGTTTTGTGCACTTAAACTGATTTAAATAGCCATTCTCTTATTTTCCTTCCACAGTTGACCCTTTCCAGCCATATAAAATGCTACCCTTCACCTTCAAAGCTCCTCCACAACCACCATACCTTCAAACTTGTGACTACTTGCAATTGATGTCAAGGAAGCATAATTAGAAGCTAATTGGTGCTATTGCTTGGGTGCACCTAGGATCAAGCTCAAATTTTGACCTACGCATACGGTACAGAGTTCTCTTGCTTCGATAAACCATTTACTGTACTATTCAAGCATCCATGGAGCTAGGGCTAAGTTTAGAAGAGCACTAAGTGCTTGATGAACCAAGCTTAGTGAATGGAGGTGCACTTAGTGATGGTTTCAGCCATAGTGTGAAGTGCACAGTGATGGCAGTATAAATTGGGGTTTCTAGAGCCCAAAGTTAGTACTAACTAACATAAAAACTTTCCTAAGAACAAGCTTAAGCTTGAGGAGGGCTGCCATAGTAATTTGCATAGTTTATTGCATGTTTTATGGACTAACCAATGATACTTGTTACTACCACATACATGTGTTTGTTCTTTTTTTTTTGCTGCTACATTTGGTTGCTTTTTATTGGATATATGGCTTGTGTTTCATGTGTTTTAGTGTCTTTAAGTGCATGGAATATCAAGGCTAATATGATCTTAATCACCTAAGTGTGCTCCTTACTAAGTTTTGAAGTGAAACTTACCTCTCCTCAAATCCATCCACTTCAGGTGTTGCAGATAGGTCTTATTCAAACTGACCTTTATCATTTGAGTTTTTGTTAGGACCACCCCTCAGTACTTGGCTTTGGCCAAGAATATAGAGAATACACCAATTAGAAATGAGGGACTGGATTCAAAATATGAATGGGAGTGTATGTGCAAGGCCAGGACAGTGTGGGTCCAAATTGCACATGAAAAATTAAGACTATGGTGTCTTTGGCATGAAATAAAGTTTGTGGACCAAATTGTACACTTAAACTAGTGTTACAAGTGAAACTATGGAGCTTAAACAAGCTAAATTAGCCATGCAAACTAATACAAGGGCTCATGGAGCATTAGCCACTTTCTTAGACACATGGCATAACCGGTCATGTTTGTCTCCCACCAATAATCATGCCATGCTCCATTGTCTTCATAATACTCCATTATCTTGGAGACTTAGCCGAAATGTGCTTAAGAAAATTGGCCATTTTCGGTCATTTTAAGTTATACTTGGCATTGTAGGCCAAGAAACAAAGTTAGTGCTGAAATGAATATGTATTTTAGTGACTAAAAATGAAGTCATCGATTATTAATGGGCTGAAAGAGCCACGCAATTTAGTTTAAGGCCGAGAGTGGCATTAAGCCATTTTTTAGTACATGTGGCTATAACCGGTTAAGCATGATTCCACTTAGCAAATTAAAAAACTTGTTCTAGCCAAAACCTTTCATTTGTGAGCTTGGCCGAGTCTTGAGAGCCCTGTGCTGTTCTTGGAAGTTCTTGAGAGTTGTTGCCGATTTCATGCTAACTTGGAGAAGGATTGTAAGCTTGAAGGCATAATCAAGCTTGGTGTTTAAAGGAGATTGCAGCTAGGTGGCCTTGGTGTGAAGCTTGCCCTCGGTCTTGAAGAGTTCAAGCAAAATCGAGACCATTCAAGCCCAAAAATGAGGTAGGGTTCATGTTTCTACTTGGATTCTCGGTAGAATTTCCACGATCAAGTAGATAAAGTTGCTAAGTAATGGTTACATAATGCTATATGATCTTAGTACGCTTGATGGGCATATTGAGGAGATTCGGGCATATGTGGTTTGATTAGGTAATCAATTAAAGGCAGTGTTAGAATTCATAGTGAGAATGGCCAGCTTACTATGTAATTCAGAGCTCTAATGGAATGGGTTGTGCAAATGAGAAGGAGAAGTGAAATTATTGGACCTATGGACACTTGCTGACCTTGGCCGAGAGCTGGTGGTGCTTTGTGTGTGTGTGTTGCTTGCTTGTTTGATTCTTTGTGTGTGCTAACCCACCTTACTTTGTGTTTAGAGTCATATATTGTTTCGGCTGTCATGTGTATATATATTGTATCTTGGTGTTTTAGTGTCTTTCTTGTAGGAATTCTAAGGAGTCAAGGAGGTTAAGCCTCGGGCTTAACTAAATTGACTAAAAATGAGTTGTATACAAATGAATCCTATTGAGAATAATTACTCACTGCCCATATTGTTGTGTTTCAGGCAAGTATATAGAGCTTCATTGAGTGCTTGTGTTTGCTTGTAATTGTGCTAGGAAGTGCACATTGTTATTGACGTATGTTGCCAACTTGTTCTTGGCTTGGAATGGTTTAATATGTGGACAAGTCTTATGAATATGGTTTCGGCCAAACTTATGTTCCAAGTTTTGCAGGCTTGGTTAGTGGTGGGAATACTGTCTAGGTGAGCAAGATGGATGTCTGGACGATTGGTTTAATTGTGGTCTTCACATTTATGATCATGAACATGGCAATAGGCCTAGTGTTGCAGTGTGTGCTCCTCTATGGCACACTTAAGGTTCTTTTTGGAGAGTGAAGTTCATGGGTTGTAAGCATAATTTGGTAAACTTTGAACTTTGGTGAACCTTGGCATGTGGCCAAGTTATGTGTACTTTATAGGCTAACTTTCATTGTACATATGTGTAGTCTCAGGTGCACCTAGGTTTTGTGGTACTTGGAGTACTTTTGTATGCCAAATTATTCTTGGTGGATGATGGTTTTGGACATGTAAACGATGGATGCTTATGAGCCAATTAAGACTTGTATATGTATGACTGATGGATGTGTTTGAATGGAAAACCTCTTATGTTCTAGCTTGGCCAAATGTTCATATGCATATGAAAGTTGGTTTTCAAACCTTAAAGACTTAGGTGGGCTTTTTTGTTGCCATGCATGGTAGAACACTTGAAAAGGTCACACAACTTAGACACTTATTACATGAGTGTATGCCTTGCTTGCATAGCAAGATTTGTTTTATGGCCTTGCTTGTTATGCAAGCTATCAATTACAGCCTTACTTGTATTGCAAGTTAGTGGTAGTGGGCCTTGCTTCTATTGCAAATATTTGTTCTAATACTCTTAAAGCCTCCTGGGCCACCTCCTAGGCCCATTAACTTAAGAAAATAAGGCTAATGTCCATCTACACCAAGTTGGCTGAATTGAATTAAGGTTGTTAACACCTAAAATACAACTTGTTGATAATCCCTGGGTAGATGTTAGGGAGTGTGCATGGGCTGGGGCTTGTGTGGGGTGTGACAGTTTTGATATGAAATTTTGGGTACTTAAACTTCCATGTATCTAGTTGCTTTACATAACCAATACAAAATTTACAAACAAGCAGCCCATCATGGACACTTAGGCAGGCCATGCAAGGGGACGTAATTCCCAAGTGTCTTGTACATGTATGAAATAGCATTGAGGGGCTTACCCCTTGTGGATGAAATGTTTGTATGCTTATATAATTTTGTATGGGCAAAATGGTCATAAAGTGACCAGAATTTTGACCCTGCACTCTATATACTATCACTCCGCATGTAGAATGAATCTTGGTACGAAACTTTCACCACACATAGAGCACATCTATAGGTTTCAATGGGCTTTCGAATTACTACAATTGGTGCTCTGTAGCTAGAGATATGATGTTGCAAAGTTGGTGAAGTTACTATTCATTTTGTTAGAATTTTGTAACCAACTTAAAAAATCTATAACTTGGTCCATAGGTGGACTATTGATGTAAAACTTGTTTCCTTGGTTTGGTGTAAGCCTCTACTTGATAATGGGAACAAGAAAGCATAGGGGTACATGGCTTGATTAATATAGTTTTCTTAGATGAAGTTTCAGATGCAGTAGCTGGAAACTTGAACTTAGTAAGAATGCCTAATGTGTGGTAGCCAAGATTAAGACTTCGGCTAGTGTTTTCCTTCCTTTCTACCACGGTGTACATAAAATTTGAATATGTGCATAATGGTTGGACCAATATTCATATATTTACATAGTGCCCAAGAGGGCCACTTGGGCACTAAGGGTATTGTTTTGGTGGCCTGTAGGAGATACGAATCCTGGGGGTTTAAATGCACAATTTTGGCACCATAACTGGACTACCCCACAGTGGGTAACAAATGTTGGTATTAGAGCATGGTTTGCGCATGTATATATAGTTGCATTATGCATGCTAGGTACATACATGAACTCAGTTTGGTCAGCTGCTAGTGTCAAGTACCATTAAAATACCTATGATCTTTTTTTGTGCTATATGATGAATCATGGATAGGAAGTAAACATGCTTGCCACAAGGAAAGGGGATAAGGCATCCTGCTAAACCTTGGCAACAATGGGCTGACAGGAAGGCGAGAATTAGGGCCCATAGGAGGCATAAAACACTGAAGTGCCTCAAGTATGGTTAGAGCTTGAAAGGAGCTTAGCTCTAATTAATGAAAACTTAGTAGGGCTACTGCAAGCACAATAGGAAGGAGACCAAGTAGCACCAGTAGAACAAGTTCAGAATGTATAGTAACAATCAGAAGAGAAGGCTAGGAGCACATCTGAGGAAGTTCTTTCTAGAAGATTGGAAAGTATAATTGATGAAGTTGATGGGTGGAAGATGAGGATAGGAGAGATCTGAGAGGAGAAAGAGTAAGATCTAAGATTGGTTAGATGTCCTAGACCAATCCCTCAGTCTATAACCAATCATCCACTAGGAATGAGAATGAGGAAGGCTATGTGGGAAGAGGTAGGAGAAGGCATAGAGAGCATCACCATGCTGAGGATTCTAAAAAATCTAGGAGATAGAGAGCTGACGATCTAGAAGGCCTAGATGAAGTCAAACTGTTGGAGAGGTTCCAAGGACTAAGGTCTCCACAGTTTGATGGAAGAGCTGGGCTAGAGAGTGCTGATGAATGTCTGATTTTCATTGAGAAGATGGTTGAGAGGATGCCACTCAGCTGCACCAAGAAAATATCTCTGGCTAACTATAACTGGGTAGGTAGTGCAGAGATGTTGTGGAGAAACACTAGAGATAAGTATGTTGTCTAAGGGGTCAAAAGGCTAGGAGGAGGCACAGAGATGACATGGCAAGAGTTTATTCAACTTTTCCAGGAGGAGTATATCAGTGAAGAAATCAAAGACATGGAGTAAGCTGAATTTGATGCTTTAAGGCAGGACAACCTATGGGTCTTAGAGTAAGAGCACAAATTCAATCAGTTGGTGAAGCATGCTACTCAGTATCATGGACTAGATGAGTTGAAAGCAAAGGAATTTGTTAGAGGCTTTAGATTAGATATCAGAAAGGCCGTGAGGCCATTTGGAGCAGTGACATATTATGAGGCAGTGTAGAAGGCTCTATTGGGAAAAGAAGAGGAGTATGAGAATAGATACTTTCGCAGTGGACCTGGGAAAGGTAGTCACATAGGAGGCAAATAGAAGAATCCACCGCATGGTAAGGGAATTGTCAGGAATTCCTATCCAGGTGTTAAGGGCAAAGTTAAAGGGAAAGTCCCTAGCCTAAGTTGCCCTAAGTGTAAGAAGTTTCCTGAAAAGAAACCTGGCTACTTTGACATTCAGTTGTGTCCAAGATATGGTACCATGGATCATTGGATCAAAGGTTGCCCACATGCTCAAGGAAGAAAACTAGAAGACCAAGGTCCAGTAAGGCCTACTGGAGTAGGACCAACAGAGAGAACACCCAGGGAGGGATAGCAGAGACCAGTTGCTCCAGTACCATGGCCTCTAGTGTGAAGAGATGGCAGAGTGTTCCAAATGGAGAAACCAGAGACACAACAGCAGGGTGAAGCATTAAGAGGTAACATTTACCTAGATGGTATGCTTGTTAGTGTTCTATTTGATACTGGTGCATCTGTGTCTATAGTGGCTAGCAAGTTAGTTGATGCCATGAATTTGCCTATTGAAATCATGCCTAGTATATCCTTAGTGAAAACAGCAAGTAGTCAATGTCTTTTCACTAATGAACTAGCTAAGGATTGTGAGCTACTAGTAGGAAAGGCTAAGTCTATGACTAATCTAATAGTCTTGGACATTCCTAAGTATGATATAGTGCTGGGTATGAATTAGCTTGCTATGGATAACATAAGAATTGATTATGCTAAGAGGGAAATCACATTGCCTGATGATGAAGTGCATGCATTAGTTAATTATAAGGAATTAGTGTATGAAATGCATGGCATGAAACTAGATTTACTAGATGAGATACCTGTGATTTTTTAGCATGATTACTGTTATGCATTGAATGAATTACACTGTGATGATGAAGTGCATAGAATACCTATAGTAAGAGACTTTCCACAAGTCTTTCCTAAAGACCTGCTAAGTAGTCATCCACCAAGGGAGATTGAGTTTGAGATCAAGCCACAACCAGGAGCTAGTCCAATATCCATTCCTCCTTATAGAATGCCTATTATAGAGATGAATGAGCTCAAGAAATAACTTGATGAATTTGTTGGAAAAAAGGTTCATAAGGCCAAGTGTTTCACCATAGGGACCTCCATTGCTTTTTGTTAAGAAGAATGATGGATCATTGAGACTATACATTGACTATAAGAAGCTTAATGTAGTGACTATCAAGAACAAGTATCCACTCTCTAGGACTGAGGATCTATTTGATCAACTGAAGGGAGCTAAGATTTTCTCCAAGATAGATTTGAGATCTGGATACTTTCAGTTAAGAGTAAAGGAAGAGGCTATTCCTAAGACAGCATTCAGGACCAGATATGGGCATTATGAGTACACAGTCATGCCATTTGGTTTGACTAATGCCTTAGTTGCTTTCATGGACTTGATGAACTGGGTGTTTAGACCACATATGGATAAATTTGTGGTTATGTCCATTGATGGCATCCTAGTGTATTCCAAGGATGAAAATGAACATGAACATCACCTGAAGAATGTCTTAAAGACTTTGTTGGATCATCAACTTTATGCCAAGTTATCCAAGTGCCAATTCTAGATAAGGAAAGTGTCTTTCCTAGGACATATTGTAGATGCACAAGGCCTTAAGGCAAACCCTAGAAAGGTCAAGGCAGTGCAGGAGTGGGAAGACCAAAAAGTAGAATGGAAATCAGCAGTTTCCTAAGATTAGCTGGATGCTACAGAAGATTTGTATTAGGCTTCTCCATGATTACCTCGGCTTTTAGTCATCTGACCAAAGAAGGTTCAAAGGTTTGAGTAGACTAAGAAATGTGAAAAAAGTTTCCAAGAAGTCAAAAAGAGGTTGATTGAAACTCCAGTATTGATTCTTCTTGATCCAAGTAAGCCCTACATCATCTATGCAGATGCATCAAGATCTAGTTAGGTTGTGTACTTATGCAAGACAGAAATGTCATTGCTTATGGGTCAAGGCAGTTAATACCCCATGAGCAAAATTATCCTACCCATGACCTAGAGTTGGTAGCAGTGATTTTTGCTTTGAAGCAAATGAGGCATTACTTGATGGGTAGTTCCTTTGTGATTTTCACTAAGCATGAGAGCCTAAAGTACTTGTTCACTCAGAAAGAGTTGAACATATGGCAAAGGAGATGGTTAGAGTAAATTATGGACTATGATTGTAGTATAGAGTACATAGAGGGCAAAGGCAATCTAGTAGCAGATGCCTTGAGCAGGAAGTACACGGATCTTCTGAAAGGAGGATCCATAGCTAATCATGATGAGCAGAATAGTCTGCTATGCTTATGGCATAAGTGGTAAAAGTGGGAGGAAGCTCAAATCTACACGTTGACAATCTAGTCTGGATGGATTGAAGAGGCAGAAAGGCACAGGAGACGGATCCTGAATTGACAATGATTTCAGGAGAGGAAAAAGGTTCCCTGACTGAATCTTTTGCCTACAAGCAAGGATTACTATACTTCAAGGACTGAATTAATGTACCTAAATTACCGAAGCTCAGGAATAAAATACTTGAAGAAGCTCACACAAGCCAGTTGAACATCTATCTAGGAAGTGAGAAAATGTATAAAGACTTGAAGACTTACTTCTGGTGGCCAAACATGCGGAGAGACATAGCTACTTATGTCTCCAAATGTGCCACTTGCTAGAAGGTAAAGGTAGAGCACTAGAAGCCAGCTAGTACCCTACAGACTCTACCTATACCAATGAAGAAGTGGGGCAACATAACCATGGACTTTTTGACTAGGTTGCCTATGACCAGGTTGAGGCATGATACAATCAGGGTCATTAGGGATAGACTAACCAAATGTGCCCACATTTTACCCAGGAAACACATAGATTCCCTAGAGAAGTTGGCTCAGATGTATATCCAAGAAATAGTAAGACTACATGGAGTACCATACTCTATTGTATATGATAGAGATCCAAGATTTACAGCTTGGTTTTGGAGCACTTTTCACAAAGCACTAGGTACCAAAATCCACCTGAGCACTTCTTATCACTCTTAGACTGATGGGCAATCTGAAAAGGTGATATAGATACTGGAGGACATGTTCAGGAGCTGTGTGTTAGATTTTAAGGGTGACTAGGACCAGCACTTGCCATTTGTGCAATTTTTCTATAACAATAGTTATCGAAGCACCATTGGCATGGCACCCTATGAGGCATTATATGGAAGAAGGTGCTTAACACCCTACTGTTAGGTGGAAGCCTCAAACAAGATAGAGTTGGCTCATAAAATCATCGAAGAGACTATAGCCAAGATCAAGAAGATTCAAAAGATATTAAAGGCAGCCAATGAAAGAACCATGACATATGTGAATAAAACAAGAAGAGACTTAGAATTTGAGGTTGGTGACAATGTTTGGCTAACAGTTACACAAACCAAAGGCACTATCAGATTTGGCATAGGAACCAAGTTTGCTCCAAGAAATCTTGGATAGAGTTGGCATGGTAGCATACAGGTTAGCTCTACCACTGTGCATGTCAAGTCTTCATAATGTTTTTCATATTAGTATGCTTAAGAAGTGTCTATAGGACACCAAGCATGCTATTGCACTAGAAGACATATGAAGAAAAAACCTATAGCTATCTTGGCCAAGGATACCAGATGGTTAGGAAACAAGCTCATTCCCATGGTTAAAGTTCAGTGGTAACACCACTCTAAAAGGGAAGCAACCTAGGAAACTAAGAAGGATATGGATGGCATGAAAGTTCTATTGGAGGACCAAATTACTTGTGGAAGACAAGTTTAGACAAAGAAAACACAAAAGGCTTTAAGGACCTAAGTGTCCTAGTGTAGGCCTTTGGATGTCCATGTCTTTGACTTAAGTCAAAAGGAGACATTTTGGAGTTATCTCGCTCAAGGGAAGGCTAGTGATAGCCGAAGGGCTATTACCCTTGGAGGTCTCCCAAACTGGCCTGATGAGCACCACCCTCGGGAAACACAGGTGACCAACCTCAAGGGACACTCACACAACCCTCAGAAAGGTCACATGACCAACTTCGGGGAGGGGTGTCTTTCACCATCCTCGGGTTTTATGAACCTACCAACGTCGGAAAGGTAATCCCCATCCTTGGAAAAGGGAGAACATCTACCGAAGGTGCTCTGCTATGCCGAAGGACCTTTCCTAATGGTCTTTGGTGGTGATATCTAGCTAAAGGGGCCTACTATTCCGAAGGAGCCTTATAGCCCGAAGGGGTCTTGTTCCCCGAAGGGGTCTTGCGAAGATACAACAAAAATGGTAAAGGATCCTCTGACAAAGAGACCTCAAACATGCCCTTGCCCTCTAGACAGAATGGCCTACGGTCAGCTGGAAATACCTATCTCTGAAGGTATAGATTACATCTAACCAAATACGTGTCATGATCTAAACGGGTTATGTCAAACGGCCTATCCCCTTTGCCCTCTTATAAATACTTAGGAATGACCTTGGTAAGGACACAAAACTCTGGCTATGCCCTACTCTCTGTTTCCTACTACTCTTGCTCTCACAAATACTGGCTTAGGTGTCAGAGGCTCCTCCCTAGGAAACACACTCTGGGGAGCTCTTAACCCTTGTTTTTCCTAGTGTTTTAGATACTCCCCCACTGGAAGTCCTCTCTACAAGCCAGCATGTCATATGATAAGGATGTCACCGGACATCATTTGGCGCTGTCTATGGGAACTAACTCTTAGGTCACTGTCGTTGAGACCCCACATTATAAGGACAAGGGACTCTCAAAGTGCCTATCCGTGTCGGAAACTAAAGGAGTGACTGAACAACCTACGGTAAGGACTTTATTACCCGAGGACGAGCGTCCTCTGATGGTCACGATGAGCTTCCTGTGAGACTTTCAGTGCTCTGTTGTGGCTGAAATGACCTAATAGCTCAACCAAAGGTGGTCACAACCACCTTCAGGGGGAGGGGCGCCTTCTCCTAGTACCCGGCAAGAGAAGAGCCCAAAGTTACCCCACTGGACTCTGGAAGCGAGGGCTCTCACGATGAGTCTTCAATGGAGAACATACCCTTCATAGGATGTCACGTTGGAGAAATGGTGTCAAAAACACCTAGGACTTCTTGCGGGCAAAGTCCATCCCCATACGGGAGGTCCCAATCTCCACACCGACGAAGTTACTCTTTGAAAAGGAGACATTGCTCTCCGTTGCTAGAGACCACCACACAACGAGTGCAAGACAATCCTACCAGCCTCATGGAGAAGATCCTAGAAAGGTTGGAAAATGTAGAAAGATAGATCTCCCGGAAGCCTGTTTGGTCGAGGTTGTCGGAGACATTCACCGGAGAAGAGTGACCCTTCATCCATGCAGTGCTAGAGGCACCTATGCCGAGTGACTTCCGAGTACCGCGCTTGGAAACATATGATAAATGTAGTGACCCCCAAGCTTACTTAACGAAGTATAGATGCAGTATGGTGTTGCATGGTGCTAATGATGCCACCCTCTGCAAATGCTTCGAAGTCACCCTTTTAGGGCCCGCAACTGCATGGTATAACCCCTGGCTCCAGGAATCATAATGTGTTTCTAAAAGTTATCCGCTGTATTCACCCAGTAATTCATCAGAAGTAAACCAATTGTGAAGATGCCTGTCCAAATGTTTGACCAAGCCCAAAAGAATGGGGAGACCATACAGGACTATGTTGAGAGGTTCAACCGAGAAGTGCTGAGTGTGCCCGACTTTTGCCCCAAAATCCGCATCCTCGCCATGATTAGGGGACTTCGGAGGGATTCACAACTCTTCTATGAGTTCTCCAAGGATCCCCCTGACACCCTCGAAGAATTCTACCGAAGGGTAGAACAGCACATGATGGCCAAAGAACTGAGGATAGGAGGGCTGAAGTCTGATCACAATCACTCCGAGGGTCAGAGCACCAACCTCAATACCCAACCGAGGGCGGGGGCAGACCTCAGAAACCAAATGGAAAGAAAGCGATGTCTTTCACTCCCTTGAACACTACAAGGATGAACATACTGATGGCCATGGAGAGGCAAGGGACTACTATTCAACGTCCGAAGGCCATGACCTCGGAGAATAAGAAGAACATGAAAAAGTTTTGCCAATTTCACCAAGACCATGGGCACAACACCGACTATTGCTTCCAGTTGAAAAAGTACATCGAATATCTGTTCAAACAAGGCCAACTATGGCGATACTTGTGAATGCCGTCCCCCAAAGGAAAAAGGAAAGAAGAAAGGAAAGAGGAAGATGAGGACTAAGATTCTGACCAACATTAGAACCGAAGTCCCAGAAAGCATCCACCACCTCTAGCAGGAGTAATCCAGTTACTACTGGGATACCTTCAGCTGAGAGAAAAAGCAAAGTCCCAAAAATCTCAATGATGGAGTTCGAAAACCTAGCGAACAAGCTTGTTCAGAAAGATGGGTCTACTGTGAAGTTCCCTCATGATGACCCCCTCCTAATCATGGCAAGGATAGGGAGTTGGGATGTCAAAAGAGTGCTTATTGATGATGGTTCCAATGCCGACGTTCTGTTCTCCCACCTATTGCCGAACTTGGGCATCTCCAAGGGTGATCTCAAACCCATTACTTCCCCTACGTTCGGTGTAGGTCCCTACGAACTCCCTGTGCTTAGGTGGATTGATCTACCTTTGATGCTAAAGGGAACTTCAGTTCTGGACAAGAAAGAGCTCTTGGCTCCATAGTGACAAGGTTCATTGTCATAGATGTCCCTTCTTTATACAATGCCATCCTCGGAAGGCTGACATAAGGAAATCTCCACATTCGTCCAGATGTGAAATACCTAATAGTCACCTTCGGCACGAAGGAAGGGGACGCAGAGATATTCATTGACCAAGCTGAGGTGAGGAAAGTCTTCATGAAGGCAAGACAAAGTCCAATGAAAGTTCATGCATAGACTTTGGAAGAAAAGAGCATACTTGCTGAAGAGGGAATAGGAGAAGGAGTAGGTGACTTCGAAAAAATAGAAACAGAGAATGTAGAACTTGTCCCAGGCCAAAGCACCCAAGTAGGGAAACAAATGGCCGAAGCTGACAAGTAAAAACTTGTACCTTTTCTATTAATGAACAAAGATCTGTTTGCCTACTTTTCGAAGGACATGCCTGGGGTACCCTCAGATAATTCAACATATCCTTAAAGTGTGCCCAGAGATGAAGCCAGTTCGACAAAAAAAGCACAAGCTCTCGGTGCATAAGAACAACTTCATCAGAGCCAAAGTCCAATGGTTAACGGAGGGAGGCATAATAAGAGAGGTTAGGTACCCTGAATGGCTTAGCAATGTTGTCATTGCCACAAAGGAAATGAGTGATAAACTCCAAATGTGCATCGACTTCCGAAACATAAACGATGCCTGTCCCAAGGATTCATATCCTCTCCCACCGATAAATCAATTGGTTGACCCAACCGCCGAATATGGTCTACTTAGCTTCCTCAATGCCTTCAGTGGATACCTCCAAATTCAGATGGATCACAAAGATGAGGAGAAAACCACCTTCATCACCGAAGTCGAGACCTACTGCTACATCAGAATGCCCTTCAGCCTTAAAAATGTAGGGGCCATATACCAAAGGCTGATGAATAGAGTGTTCAACTCCCAAATTGGGAGAAATATGGAAGTATACGTTGATGATATGATAGTTAAGAGCAAATTGCCTGGTAGTCATATCCTAGACTTAAAGGAAACATTCCACCAACTTCGGGAATTTGGAATCCATCTCAACCCTGAGAAGTGCGTATTCGGAGTGGACATAGGCAAGTTCCTCAAATTCATGGTATCAGAAAGAGGTATCAATGCCAACCTAGAAAAGGTCAAGGCCCTGCTAGGGTTCTGAACCCCCACTAAGACAAAGGATGTGCAAAGACTCACGGGTAGAATCACAGCCCTTAGCAGATTCATCTCCAAATACGGGGATAGGTGCTGACCATTGTTCAAAGTGGTCACCAAAGCAGCAAAAAATGAAGATGACTTCCGTCCCAAGGAACACCCTTGTAATGAAGACTGCCAAAAAACTTGGGATGAGCTCAAAAGTTACCTAACCCATCTGTTGACATTTCGGCAGCTGCGGGAGGGAGAACCCCTCATTCTCTACCTTGTTGCCACTGAAAAGGCAATAAGCTCAGTGCTAGTAAAGGAAGAGGGAGGAACACAATGGCAAGTGTACTATGTGAGTAAGTCCCTGCATGGTGCCAAAGTTAGGTACCCTTTTCTGTAGAAGGCCATCTATGCCCTAGTACTGGCAAGTAGAAGGTTGCAACCTTACTTCCAAGGGCACCTTATCATGGTCCAAAGTAACCTACCTCTTCGAGATGTCATGAGAAAGGTAGACCACTCGAGAAGATTTTAAAAATGGTGCATTGAGCTTGGTGAATATGACATCACCTATGGGCCGATAAAGGCAATAAAGGCCTAAGCATTATCAGACTTCACTGCTGAAGTCCAAAAAATCTAGGATACCCTGGAAGACCTCGAAAAAGATGAACCTGAATGGACACTCTTTGTTGATGGAGCCTCCGGTTCTGAACACCAAGGAGCTAGAGTAATCCTTTGTGGGGGCCTAAAGGTATGGAAGCCAGGAAGGCCATCAAATGCGGATTCTATGTTACCAACAATGTCACAGAATATGAAGCCCTTATAGCAGGCTTGCGGCTGGCCAAAAGAGTTGGTGTAAGGAATCTGAAGGACTACAGAGATTCTCAGTTAGTGGTACGACAGATGGTGGGGGACTATGGCGCAAAGGACCCAAACTTGGCGAAGTACCATGATCTCATTAAAAAGCTCATCCAGGAGTTCGACACGGTATATATAGAAAATGTACCTCGATGAAATAATATGGAAGTAGATACTTTGGCCAAATTAAAAGAGTCCACTGAAGTTCTATATTAGCTAAGTATAGTGATAATGTGCATGACAACCTCGGGCAAAGGGTGGGAAGACCCTATCAAGAAATACCTCACAACCTCAAAACTTCCCAAAGATCCTTTTAAAGCCACGAAAGTGCGAAAGTGCTCAGGAAGATACTTCCTGATTGGGGAAGAACTGTACCAACAAGGGTACGCAAGTCCGTTACAGAGGTGTGTCAGTGAAGAGGACGTTGAGATGGTCCTCAAAGAAGTCCATGAGGGGGCCTATGGTTCTCACATAGGAACTGATGTCCTTGCTTGGGTACTACTCCACCAGGGTTATTTTTGGCCTACCTTCAGGAAGGACGCGAGCCAGTTTGTTCAAAAATTTGACAACTGCCAAAGACACGCTCCTATCCAGAGACTTCCCTCGAAAGTGATAACTTTGGCAAACTACCCCTGCCCCTTCACCGTATGGGGTATTGACCTCATTAGGCCTTTCCTGACAGCTTCCGAAGGAGTTAAGTTCTATGTAGTCATAGCAGACTACTTCACCAAGTGGATTGAGGCAGAGCCTTTAGTAGCAATATCGGCAAAGGACATACAAAGATTTGTCTGGAAGAGTATCATATGCAGATTTGGCATGCCGAGGGTGATAGTAGCTGATAATGGTTCCCAGTTTATTGATAAAGGGTTCTAGGAATTCACAACCGACCTCAGATAAAATTGCACCTCATGCCAGTGGCCCATCCTAAGAGCAATGGACAAGTTGAATTGTCCAACATAATGATAAAAGATGGTCTTAAAAAGAGGTTGAAAGAAGCAAAGGGAAAATGGCCAGGAGAACTTTCGAGTGTGCTATGGCGCTATTGAACAACTCCGAGAAGGGCCACGGGTGAGACACCCTTCTCACTCATCATTGGCAGAAAAGCCATTATGCCTGTTGAGATTATATAGCTATCCGTGAGGATATAGGTATTCAACGAAGAAGGGAACAACCTCGGTCAAAGAACCAAGTTGGACCTCATTGATGAGCATAGAGAGATGGCTGAGCTTAGAAGAAAAGCTTTTCAGTAGAGAGTAGCTGTTGCTACAAACTTGCATGTCAAGCATAAAGGAATTATGAAAGGGGACCTCGTCCTCCGAAGAGCTAAATCTGAAGCCCGAAAACCATCCCATGGAATACTTCAAGCAAATTGGGATGGATCTTATTTGGTCCTCGAGGAAGTTTGACCAAAAGTCTACAAGGTCAAAGATACTGAAGGAGGAAAGTTGAAAAATACATTGCATTCAGACTCTCTTAAAAAATTTTACACTTAGAACATTTTCTAGTTGGTAAATTGTGCACAAAACACCAAGGTGGTTATTTCCTTCGACCGAACACGGTTGCCTCCGATGGGTATTGACTGAACATGGTCAACTTCGAAGTTGGAGAACTGAAAGTGGTTGCTTTCTAAAAGTGCATAAGTGAATTTGCATACTTAGAAAATTTTTCAAGGAGGAAATGGTGCAAAATACACCAAATGTGGTCATCCAAACGTGGATGTTTTTGATCGAAGGACGTTCACCAAATATGATCGGAAAAAGGGCACCAAAGATGTCCAACCGAACATGATTGGTCTTAAAAATTCCTAGCTATTTTTTTGAAGGATGTCGACCAATGATGGTCGCAAAAACCCTCGGCCCGAATATAGTTCGGTGTTGAAGAATGAAGACAATATCTGGGAACAATCAGGGACTTAGCCAAATTTTGAGAAGAAAGAAATTTCATTAATACGTCATCACAAAATACAAGGGGTAGATTACAAGGGAAAAGAAGAAAAAAAAAGGCCTATTCGAGGTCCTGGCTACCATCTGGCTCCCTGACATCTTTGGCTTCGTCACCTTCAGCATCGTCTTCATCAACATGAGTTTTGGTTGCCAATGGTGGAGGAATTGGGAGATTCTGGAACTCTACCCTCAACCATTCCGAAGATGGTCCTTTAGGAATGTCCAGAGCCACCAAAAAAGAAAGATCAAGGTCGGGAAATTTGGATAGAACTTGGTGGTGAGCCAGGCAAAAACCATCCTGATAAGTGGACTTAGTCGCCTCATCGGACTTAGCCTTCTCCGCCCCCAAGTTTTCCAGTTCTTTCTTGAGGACCTCGACCTCCTTCTCTAACTTCCTCTTCTTTTTCTTCTTCTGTTTCTTCAGCCAATTGACCTTGGCTTGGAGTTCAGAGTTAAGAGCAACTGCCTTTGTAAGATCAGCAATGACATCCTCCTTCTCCTTTTGAAAATTCTCATTTCCCGAGGTCAGAGATATCACCTTCGACCCGAGGTCAAACATCTTCCAAGAAAAGTCTTGAATCAGCTCCCCTTGGCTCTTCAGCACCTCCTCCTGAAGGTTGGCCAAATCCTCCTTGGCTATCTTATTAAGCTCGCCGTACTTGACGACAGAGCTGGCAAAGACTTCTTTGGCCTTTGCCAAGGACTCGTCGGACTGAGTTCAAACTGAAGATTGTTTGGCTGCCCAAGCTCAGAAATATCCAGTATATGCCATGAGCTTTAATGGGAAAGACTCTAAATAAGGTTAAAAAAGGAGGAAAAACTTAGGAAATTTTGCTAAGGGCTAAAGGGTTCAAGGCTTACTTGGGCAGCATGTTCATTCATCCTTGCAGCGAGGACCTCCTCATTTGGACACTCCTCTGTGAGAGACTGGAATGTGGCATTCGTCATAATGCCAAATAAGTACAAAAGGATGTATATGACTAAATATAGGAAGGAACTTACTCTCTTTGAGTGCCAAATAAGTAAGCTCTCCCAGAATGAGCATCACCAGCCACTTCTTCTTCCTGTCAAAATAAAGGTTGTGGCATATCCTTGTTAGTAATATGCTCCTTGATTACCCCTAGCTCCCTAAGGACCTCTTCGGTCATAAAGTTCCATCTTATGGGGAAGGGGTATAGGGAACGCAGAGGGACCTTGGGATGCTAATCCGTAACAGCCTGAATACAGATGTCAAATTCTTCAAACTGGGACTCTAGCTCTAAGGTTAGTAGCTTCCCCGGATCTACTAGATCAATATTAAGAGTCCCCAAAGCCCATTTGGTTGGCACATGCTTCCACTACTCATCCACCTTCAGAAAGAAGAACTTCTTTTGTAGTACTGCATGAAGAAGATGAAGTAGGGCTCTATCTTGAAGACCCCACACATGCAAGGGAAGGCATTAAAATAAGAATAGGCGTTCAGGGGAAGTTGGTTGACAGTTATGCCATGGAATTGGCAAAAGTCACAAACTATCTTTGTAGGGGGGATACCGAAGTCCAGCCTTCAGCTAAGCCCTAAAGACGGTAACCTCGTTCGAATAGGGGGCATAGCTGGGCATACTAGGGCTAGGAAGCCTAGTGATAGCATAAGAAGGAAGAAAGAATTTGGCTGACCACTTCTGGACTTTCTCCAAAGTAGCACAGCTCGGATGAGAGTTGAGGGGAAGCCAACTCTCAGGAATGGGGTAGGTCTTAGCTTGGGGATAAGACATGTTCGGAAGGAAAAACTAACCTTGGGCAAATGAATGAGAAAACTTTGAGAAGAAATGGAAACTTCAGAAATAAACCCACCTAGTTCAGACCAATGTAAGAACTTGAGAAGATCGCCACAAGTGTTGCTAGAAATCGCTTCGCCGCTAGCACCACCGCCAAAGAGAAGGTCAAAAGGGAGAGAAAATCAGGGAGCAAAGGTAATGAAAAATGAGATGTGTGGAGAACTCTGGAGGAGGAAAGGCTTATATAGACTGAAGCAGGCACACGAAACGTTGACATAATGACCCTTTGTAGGCGAAGGAACGTAACTGATGTAACAGATGCAACTATTCGCCAGTCATTTGGTGACACATGTCACCTGACACGAGAAACAAGGGCACGCCTTCTAACAGCTAGCAGACCTATGCAAGCCTAGCCCAAAGTGACGTGTCGATCTGGTCAGAAGATGTGACAATTCACTCGCAGGCAACAAAAAACTCAGAAGGGAAATATGCACTCCAGTCTGAATGAACAACTTTGGGAACATCAAAACCTTGAGGAAAAAGTGAGGAGCACCACTTAATGCCGAAGGAACTACCTCGGATAGGAGAGACATCTTGAACCAAAGAGGTGCTTTCTTCCAAATAAGGTAACCTCGGTCACAAGTCCAGTCATACTAACTGAGATGACTACGACCTCCCAAGAGTTCCATGATATGCTTGTAAAAGCTCAAGCACCGAAGATACAACTTCGCCTTTCCGAGGGGGGCATGTGATAGTCGAAGAACTATCACCCTTGGAGGTCTCCCAAACTGGCCTGATGAGCACCACCCTCGGGAAACATAGGTGACCAGCCTCGGGGGACACTCACACCACCATCGGAAAGGTCACATGACCAACTTCGGGGAGGGGTGTATTTCACCACCCTTGGGTTTTATGAACCTACCAACCTCAGAAAGGTAACTCACCATCCTCGGCAAAGGGAGAACATCTCCCGAAGGTGCCCCACTATACCAAAGGATCTTTCCTGACGGTCCCCGGTGGTGATATCTAGCCGAAAGGGCCAGTTATTCTAAAGGGGTCTCATTCCCCGAAGGGCTCTTGCGAAAATACGACAAAAATGGTTAAGGAGCCTCTAACCAAGAGACCTCGCACATGCCCCTGCCCTCTGGACAAAATGGCCTACGACCAGCTGGAGATACCTATCTCTGAAGGTACTGATCACATCTAACTGAACACATATCATGATCTGAATGGGCTGTGTCAAACGGCCGCCCCCCTTCGCCCTCCTATAAATACTTAGGAAGGACCTTGGTAAGGACAAAGAACTCTGGCTATTACCTACTCTCTGTTTCCCACTACTCTTACTCTCACAAATACTGACTTGGGTGTCGAACGCTCCTTGCCCAGAAACACACTCCGGGGAGCTCCTAACCCTTGTTTTTCCTAGCGTTTCATATACTCCCCCACCAAAAGTCTTCTTTGCAGGCTAGCATATCATACGATAAGGATGCCACCGGGCATCAGCTAGCCAAAGCATGGTAAGGAAGTCAAATGTGGGCCAAGAAATTAAGACTAAGAAATGATGGTCATGTAGCAAGGAAAATGAGATAAAAGCATGGTTAAGGGTCATTAAGTGTGTTTTGTGCACTTAGGCTCATTTAAGTAGCCATTCTCTTCTTTTCCTTCCACATTCAACCCTTTCCGACCACCAGAAATGCTGCCTTTCACCTCCATAGCTCATCCATAGCTAGTATACCTTTACAGTTGCAACTACTTGCAATTGAAGTGAAGGAAGCACAATTGGAAGCTTATTGGTGCTATTGCTTGGGTGCACCTAGGATTAAGCTCAAATTTTGGCCTACCCACAGGGGAAGGAGTTCTCTTGCTCCCATTGATTATTTAGTGTATTATTCAAGCATCCATGGAGCTAGGTCTAAGTTTGGAAGAGAGCCAAGTGCTTCTTGAACAAAGCTTAGTGAGGGGAGGTGCACTTAGTGAAGGTTTTGGCCTTAGTGTGAAGTGCATAGTGATGGCAGCAAAAATTGGGGTTTCTAGAGCCCAAAGTTAGTACTAACTAGTGTTAAAACTCTCCTAACATGAAGCTTAAGCTTAATAAGGCTGCTATAGTGATTTGCATATGTTTATTCCATGTTTTGATGGACTAACCAATGATACTTGTTGCAACCACATACATGTGTTTCTTGTTTGTGTTTGGTTGCTACATTTGGTTGCTTTTTGTTGGATATATGCATTGTGTTTCTTGTGTTTTAATGTCCTTGAATGTAGGTAATATAAATTCCAATATCTCCTTTAGCACCTAAGTGTACTCCTTACTAAGTTTCCAAGTGTAACTTACCTCCCCTCAAATCTGTCCATTTCATGTGTTGCAGATATATCTCATTCAAAATGACCTTTGTTGTTTGGGATTTGATCTAAACTTTAGGGTGCTTAAACGTCCATGTATCTAGTTGTTATCTAGAGTTTTTGGTGGTTTTAGGAGTAGATTTCGTATTTTTAATGATGGTGCTTACTATACTACGCATCAGCTGCCCAGCATCCTATTTCTGGAGTGCATTGTGTCTAAAGCTCTCCTGTAACTAGGGTGTATGTTTTAGGTGACTTAAGAACATTATGTAGTGCATGGATTCATTTAGATGTAAGGTATGTAAGTTTGGACAAGTATCTGAACAATTATGTGCTATTTTTCTATGCATGTGGATGGTATGCATAAGCTGCCTAAGTGTGCAAGATGGGCTGCTTGTTTGTAAATTTTGTATTGGCTATGTAAAGATGCTAGCTGCAAGGGAACATATTTCCCAGGTATCTTGCACATGTATGGAATAACCTTCAAGGGCTTACCCCTTGTGAATGAACTATTTGCATGCTTATAAAATTTCATTTGGGCAAAATGGTGATAAAGTGACCAGAATTTTGACCCTGCACTCTAAGTACTATACCTCTCTGTGTAGAATGAATCTTGGTATGAAATTTTTACCACACCTAGAGCACATCTAGAGTGTTGAACGAGCTTTAGAATTACTACAATTGGTTCCTTTAGCTAGAGATATGATGTTGCAAAGTTGGCTAAGTTATTGTTCATTTGGTCAGAATTTTGTAACCAACTTCAAAAATCCATAACTTGGTCCATAGGTGAACTATTGATATAAAACTTGTTTCCCTAATTTGGCCTAAGATTCTACTTGATAATGGAAACAAGAAAACATAGGGGTACATGGCTAGATTAATACATTTTTTTAAAGAAAATTTCAGGTGCAGTGGCTGGAAACTTGAACCTAATAAGAATGCCTAATGTGTGCCAAGATTATGACTTGTGCTAGTGTTTTCCTTCCTTGCTGCCATGGTGTACATAAAATCTAAATATGTGTGTAATGGTTGGACCAATAGTCATGTATTTATATAGTGTCCAAGAGGGCCAGTTGTGTTTGCACACTAAGGGTATGGTTATGATTGCCTATAGGACATACCGATCTTGGGGGTTTAAATGCACAATTTTGGCACCATAACTTGACTATGCTGGAGTGGGTAACAGATGTTGGTATCAGACCATGGTTTACATATGTACATATAGTTATATTATGCATGCTAGCTACTTATCAAGTAATAGGAGTTTCATCCTATTAAGATACAAATATATACTCAAAATCCATGCTTTCTTTGAAGATTAAACCTATAATCAAATAATCCATGAAAATACACAAACTAGGAAGAGGAGATGAGGAAACTGAAGATGGATCCTAGTTCCCAAGTCTCCTTGGCTCTTAGTTTCCTTCTTCAAGCATCCAACCTTGCTCCAATGGTGGTGCTCACAAGAAGAGATGAGAAGAAGAGTATCCAAGGTTTAGCACGAGCTCTTCCTTTCCTCTTGCTATTTATACTCAAGGGCTCTCCTCTTTTCTTGGTTTAACTGTTAAACCCTAAAAGGATAAAAACCCCTCCTCCAAGGACAACTCACCATATGGGAAAATGATGGGGGCCATCAAAATACGAGGTTCAGGCAAAATAGTGGAGTGAGTGCCAACACATCACTACTGGGTTGAAATGGTGGCAATGTGTCACCAGAAGTTGAAAATTGGCAGGTGCTTGTAACACCGGTGACATGTTATCAGTGCCTCTCACTTCAACTTGAATTTTGCAAGCCCAAGTTTCATCTTGCTCAATGCCACTCTAAATTGATACATCCAGAATATACTGCCACTTACCAGAAGCAAAGCAAAACAAGAAAAACTAAGAAAGAAAGGAAGAAACGAAAGGAATTGGTGGTCAAAGTTATCAAAAAGTCAACCACATTGATCGCTAAATTACGTGCTTAACACATACGTACATACATACATACATACATACATATAGACTGCATAGTGAGTAGTTTTACTTGTGAACCTAGCATGCAAGGGGTACCATGTGTATGCAAGAATTTTTTGCTAAAGGTGGATACATAGGGAAACTAGATCTCTTTTTTGGATGTTTGTGGAGGCCCCTGCATAGGGTGATGTAACAACAAAGATCCTTATGGGTAAGTGTGCTTGTGGAAAGGAAACTAGGTCCTTGCCAAGGATGTTTATTTCAAGGGTTCTGCTTATTGATGTTATCATATTGGGGTTGCAGGAGGCTAGAAGTGATAATTTAGATTTTACTACATGGGTCCTAAACAAGACAATAAATGTTTCAATGCAAGACGTAGTCAAAATCACAATTAGATCTATACCAAGAAATGAGTGAGGGTATTCTTGGTGCGGGTTAATCCGGTTTAGGGCCAACCATAACTGTACCACATAGTAAATGGTTTTACAATTTATAAATTGTAACTACACACTTTGTGTACAAATCTCAAAAAAATGGTACCACATAAATGTAGTTCAGTTGTGATGTAGTTGTGGTTTTTAACATCACAAATCTGTCATACTAAATCAAAATAATTAATATAAGCACATAATATAGAAAACAAAATAAAAATAAAATGCAGACCATAAAATCAACACACATAAGAAATTAAAATCTCAAATAAGCAAAATTTATCATCCAAAATCCTACATACGTAACAAATCTGTTATTTGTTTTCCATAACTAAAACACATAAATAAGAAACTCCTTGCCTGTATCATTCCATCACCATACACCATCAAAGCAAGGACTCCTTCCTCAAATCTCAATGCCTATACAATGGTGCCAAAACATCATCCACAACCAAACATAAAAATATCAATCTATCATATTTGAAAGAGGAAGGAAAACAAAAGTAAAAGAATATTCAGCCTTACCTAGAATAGGAGGGCAAGAATAACATTTCAGTTACCATTGGCATTGGGAGGAAAAGGAGTCTTAGGTGGTTTTGAGGATAACACTACAAAAGTGCCAAAAAAAATGATATCGATAAAATATTCAAAGGTATCAATATGGATTGGGTATTCCTTTAAATATTGGACTTTAATTTTGGGTTTAAGAAATTTTTTTTAAATGATAGAATTAGAGATCAAAATGGAAAGAGAATTAGCTAGTTAGGTTTATAATTTTAATTTATATTGGATTAGGCCTCTCCTATTGGGCCAGTGCAGTTTTTACTAGCTTTGGTGTTCAAAAACTGTAACTTTACCATACGATATTTGGTTTTAAGATATCTATACCCAAGCCATAATTTGAACTGCGTAAAACTGCATAACATCAATTTGGTGTGGATCAGTTTATGAGGTTTTGTGGGTTGACTGGGTTCCATGTATAGCCCTCATAAGCAAGTCATAAAAATTTAGGAGAGTTTATTGCAAGCCATTAAGTAAAAACAGATATTGGTAGCATAGATTAAGTATGACTTACCTTCTTGCTTGATACATGTTGGTGTTTTGCTGGCTAGTGCCTTTTCATGATTTTGCCCTTTAGTCGAGTTGAAGTATCAATTAGGGTCAAAGCATCTTAGGCTTGCCTCTCCTACCTTTCTTATGAAATTTGTTAGGGTTTCTCTAAGCTGGCTTAATGCAATTTTTTTACCTCTTATAGTTATCCCTTGAAGTTGAGTTACGACATTTGGGGCATCCAAGTTTTAACTGATTTGGTGAATTATGTTTGCCTATAGAAGGAATGATGTGGTGATCGTTGATTCAAGGTTTAAAATTTAAGAGGCCGATGAAGAAATCCACACCATATCTATCAGAGATAAGGAAAGCAAGACTGTAAACAAATAAAAGTTTCAGTGGACCTTCCAAGAATAGTTTGGTAAGACAGGCAATAGACAAACTTTTGGTGTTCATTAATATAATTCATTCTTTTAGCTTTTTTTTTATGCTTGTTCATTTATTTATGTTCATGAATAGTTTGGTTGATATTCATTTATGTTCATTTATTTATTTATCCATTTGTTTGTTTTCTTGTTCATCAACTCATATATTTATTTTATGTAAGTTCATTTATTACTAAAATTTTGCTTTTGCTCATTCACTTATTTTTTTCATTTATATTTTTTTATGTTTGTTCATGAATGCATTTATTGATAGCATCCTTAAAAGCACCCTCATGCATATACTCAAGAGCTTCAAAGAGTTCAAAGCTAAGGAGCTCAAACTGGTATATTTGAGCTATGTGAGGATCTTTTGGAGCTCCAAGGTGTCAATTTTTTGAGAAACTAAGGACACGCTTCTAAAGGTTTCAAGAAGAAGATTCTTGGCATAGTAGAGATAAAAGGGGCTGCTTTAGTCTACCCCGTACCCAAACTTCCTTGGACACCTACCCGGGATACATAAAGGCTTACTTGAGAGTACCCTACGAGCACCCAAGACCATACTAGGCACGAAAGGCCATGAACAAGGCTTTGAGCAATATGGCATGCAAATATTTTCAAATTAGGTGTTGCATTGTTTCCATGCAAAAGGACCCACCCATGGCACAAATAAAGGTGAAGACCTTTTTGGAGCCTATTGAGCGCACCTGTGAGCTCTTATGGTGCAATATCACGGTACAAGTAGTATAACCTAGCCAATGCATATATTTTATTCCAATTACATAATTTCTAGGCTAGGAGAGTATTTTTGCACTAAGGGAACATTTATGCATAAGCACTTGTTACATCATGCTCAAATAAGGCCTAATAGCTGTTAAGGGAGCAACAATCTTTTATGCATCTAAAGCCTGCAAGGATATGCTTCCTGTAATGTTCAAGGTCAAATATCACAAGCACAACCAAAAATATGCCAACAATTTGATTTTCCACTTAGAATTTACATTTGGAGCTAGTTATGAAATTTTGAGCATGAAGAAGCCTCAAACATGCAACGAAATTTCTAAGGAGCTTGAGTTTATGTTCCATGCCTCATTTCAACCAACTTATCAAATTTTTCATAAGGAAACATGTTTGACACACATAGGACATTTTGGGCACATGTTGGATGCTAAAACACATTTTGCACATATTTTTGTGCTTAGGTGCACAATCCATGTAAAGGCTCTCCTAGCAGAGGCCTAGCTTGGATGGGCAAGGTAAGAAAAATCTATAGTAAGTACCTCAATCTATGTGTATTTATGCAAGTCAAGCAAGTAGGTAGTGCTTTGGAGGGTTCCTAAGTCAATAAAGGCACTTAAGGGTCACCACAGTATTTTGGCACTTTTGTGCAATTTGTTGAATTTAGCATCTAAGGTACGAAAATAATCTGAATATGCAAGATCTCAAGTTTTATAGGCCATTGGGTGTTAAAATTTTGTGGAAGGACCTAAGCAACCAAATGGGTGATTTTGAGTTAAGTAGGCCAAAAAACTAGCTTGAGCTAAGTGTTAGGGCTAAATGGACTACTATATGACTTCAATAGAGAACCATGGAAACTCTAAGAAGGGCTAAGAAAAGCCATGAAAGGATTGGGGGCTTTTGTGGTAAGAGGAACTAAGATGATGGAGTGCATGAGAGTAAAAAAGATAAAAGGAGGTTATAGGAAGAGCTCACTAATTCTCTTCTTCCTTCATCAAACCCATAGCTATCCTCCCTCCACCATAGATGTAGCTCTCTAGCCCTAGTTCCAGAAATTATTCATGAAAGTGGAAGCCTTCAAGTGATATCTATTAAGCCCAAGCCAGCTTAAAGGTGTTGAAGCATTTTCATGGGTATTCTAAGGGTTTCAAGCTCAAAATAAAGGGATGGTCAAATCCACTCATTAGAAATGGTTATTGGTTGATTGGGTAATTATAATTAGTTTTTCTTGAGCTAATTTAAGTGCCCATCATGAAGGATTTTTCTTGGAACTTTAACAACACTTAGGAAGAGTTTATGGTGAATAGTGCTCACCTTTTCTTGGAATTTACATAAATGGAGTTAAGTTAAAAGATTTTAATTGTTTGTTACTCATTCAAAATTCATTTTAGTTGTATTTGAGCTTGTTAGTAAGAATTTGGCAATTGGAGTTAGGTTTGTTCAATAGAGGTCAAGAGAAGTAGCAAAATAGGACAAAGTGGGGCGAAGGGGTACAAGGCTTAGGACCACAGCCCCACCACACACTGCAATGCCAAGCCTAGGCATGCCCTTATAGTTGTAGCCCCAAGTGGCACTACAGTGCCACTGGGAATGCCCTAAGGCCGAGAGTAGTGCCTATTGGAGTTACAATGCCAAGCTCTCATGCTATAGTGCCCGAGTACGCTCTAGCTTCACCTAAGAGGTGTTTCTAACCATCCTAAAGAGACCTTAAGTGTCCATGGACATTCCTAAGGCCTATGAAAGTATGAATTTAAGATTTAAACCAATCCTAAGTAAGTTAATGCAATGGAAGTTAGGACACTAAGGTAATGTGGCTAAGTCATGAAACACCTTGAGTGCTAAGTTGTGTATGGAGCATAAGTGCAGATTAGAACTTTAATGTGACTTAAGAGATAGGTCTTGGGCCTTAGGAATGATGAGGAATCCTAAAGAAGTCCACCATGAGCTCTCAAGAATGGCCTAAAGAGGCTAAGAGCAGCTAAGGAGAAGGGGCAATGTCCTAGTTACCCAAGTTGGATAATTTATGATTTTTGGGTGCAAGTAATACTCTAAATGGCCTAGTTACACTTCTTAAGGTTAATAATGGGGATTTATTGGTAAGTAAGTTACTAAGGAAAAAGGTACTAAGAGGTGATTAAGGAATTAGGGCTATGTATAGTGGCTAAGAAGATAAGTGCCTTAATGTGCAAGATATGCATTAAGTGTAAGGCTAACTTGATCTTAGACCCCTAGTGACCCAAGGATTGAGGTTTGAACCTTCAGGTGGTAGGGAAGATCCTAAATGGCCCTTAACACAAGCCTTGAGCTTTGCAATAAAGAGCGGCTAAGGTGTGCAAATAAGTATGCCAGCAAGGTTGCTAGCTGATATAATAAGATAAGAAAAGGGAAAGCAAAGTAACAAAAACCAAGTAAAAGTGCTAGATGATGATTTATGATAGTCAGTAAGGGATGACTTACTCTAACATGCAGGACTAAGGTTCCTGTAAGTCAAACTTATGGGAGCTAAAGATTTCAAGATATGTGGACTAGTGCGTCAAATACCTCCACCATTTGAGCTCATGGTAAGTAATGAACACCTTCAGGTGTAAAATGTCCCAAGTATTGAGTGTGGCGTATGCATTGCGTTTCACTCATTTTAATATATTTATTGTATAGATATTTTTGTATATTTTCCTTGTAGGTGGTAAGTATGTTGTATGTATATATGCTTGTATGCTTGAGTATGTCTTGTGCTTGTATGGTCCCTTCTCAAAGAAATCCCTTACTGAAAACCAATGATTCTTTTTCCCTTAAGTTTCTTATTGCATAAATAATGGAAAAGAGTGGGGATCAATAGCCTAGTAACTAGAAGGGGCTCTTAAGCCACATTTTCTTATAGGTACCCTCTGTGAACCTTCTTAGGTTCTATGTTATATTTTGTTCAGTGTTTTATGGTTCCCTCAAACTAGAAGGCTACGTATATAGGGAATGGCACATAGGGCCATACTCAAAGTAATTAAAGAGTTTAAACTACAGTAGAAGATCTCAGTATACTATTGTGGCTTCATTTAGGGTGCTTTGAGCACTAACTTATGTTTATGCGTTAAGACTACTTAAGGGTTACTTTTTGGGTTGTACATAAAGAGAATTAGATATATGCAACATAGTTATTAGTTATGGTTAAGTAACTATTATTTTTCACTTTTGGATAAGTTTAATTGGTTTTGAAAGTCCAGCACTGACATGAAATTGCTTTTAAGTATATTATTTTGATATTGTGCACACGGCCTGAGTCTCTCAAGCATATTTTCTATGCAGGGTAGGGTAGACAATAGTTGCATGTAATGGTTTTCCAACCTTAGGTGGTAACTAGCCAATTGTAGCCAAGTGGCTCGAGTTTGAACAACTTGGTTTAAGTACCATTACGCCACATTTTCCACTTCCAAGCTACCGCTTCGACCACAATTGGTGTCTAAATAGGGCTTAGCAGTCTTAGCTAGAGACATTAAGTGAAGTGTAAGATACTAAGATCAAGTGTTGGTGAAGTGTAAGATACTAAGATCAAGTGTTGAACCTTGTGCCAAGTGATCATTAGTTAGCACTGATCATAAGTTATATTTTTCTTGGGGATGTCCTTTAGCTTTAGTTGCAGGTCATTACAAATATGGGGCTCCAATTAGAGTCCAAGTTTTTTTTATTGATTTTGGTGGCTTGGAATAGGTGTTTGAGAGTCTAAAGAATAGGTTAATCCTTGTTCTAACAACCTAAGTGCCCGTGTCATGGCTTAATAAGGTATAGGTAGCCTAAGTGAAAGAAGGTTAGCAATAAGGTCCTAGGGTCAGTGTCAAGGTGTAGTAAATTTCTTATTGCAATAAGGTCCCTTAAGTTTCTTATTGCATAAATAATGGAAAAGAGTGGGGATCAATGGCCTAGTAACTAGAAGGGGCTCTTAAGCCACGTTTTCTTATAGGTACCCTCTGTGAACCTTCTTAGGTTCTATGTTATATTTTGTTCAGTGTTTTATGGTTCCCTCAAACTAGAAGGCTACGTATATAGGGAATGGCACATAGGGCCATACTCAAAGTAATTAAAGAGTTTAAACTACAGTAGAAGATCTCAGTATACTATTGTGGCTTCATTTAGGGTGCTTTGAGCACTAACTTATGTCTATGCGTTAAGACTACTTAAGGGTTACTTTTTGGGTTGTACATAAAGAGAATTAGATATATGCAACATAGTTATTAGTTATGGTTAAGTAACTATTATTTTTCACTTTTGGATAGGTTTAATTGGTTTTGAAAGTCCAGCACTAGCATGAAATTGCTTTTAAGTATATTATTTTGATATTGTGCACACGGCCTGAGTCTCTCAAGCATATTTTCTATGCGGGATAGGGTAGACAATAGTTGCATGTAATGGTTTTCCAACCTTAGGTGGTAACTAGCCAACTGTAGCCAAGTGGCTCAAGTTTGAACAACTTGGTTTAAGTACCATTACGCCACATTTTCCAATTGCAAGCTACCGCTTCGACCACAATTGGTGTCTAAATAGGGCTTAGCAGTCTTAGCTAGAGACATTAAGTGAAGTGTAAGATACTAAGATCAAGTGTTGAACCTTGTGCCAAGTGATCATTAGTTAGCACTGATCATAAGTTATATTTTTCTTGGGGATGTCCTTTAGCTTTAGTTGCAGGTCATTACAAATATGGGGCTCCAATTAGAGTCCAAGTTTTTTTATCGATTTTGGTGGTTTGGAATAGGTGTTTGAGAGTCTAAAGAATAGGTTAATCCTTGTTCTAACAACCTAAGTGCCTGTGTCATGGCTTAATAAGGTATAGGTAGCCTAAGTGAAAGAAGGTTAGCAATAAGGTCCTAGGGTCAGTGTCAAGGTGTAGTAAATTTATAGGGGTGGACTAATGCTAATTAGTTTTGCACCCAAGGTTAAGGATGTCATGTAAACTAAGGGGTAAAGGGTAGAGTGTTGTAGAACTGTAAGTACACCTAGGCTAAGTGTAAATCACCCTATAGTAATACTTAAGCTTAAGCATTAGCTTAAGTTATCTCTAGTTACTGGCCACTACTTAGGGTGCAAGAAAATTTGCATGGGCTAGTGCTCAAGGTAGAAGAAACTTAGTAGTAATGCATTGAGCGCTTTGGGACAAGTGATGCTTCAAGTGAGTAAGAGGTAATAAGCTATAGTATGCCTAAAGGTAAGGTGTGGGAAAATTTAAGTAAGAAATCACCACAATTGATGAAGGAACACCTACTAGTTTCTTGGAAAGTATTTTGCTTGGACTGCTTAGACGGTCGTGCAACCAAGTGGTGAAGGTAACCTAAATTATAGCATGGAAGTAATGCATTATTTCTGTTTAATTACTACTTTATATGTAGTTATGACTATCTTAGATAGAGCACTAAAATTTCCTACATTTGTCATACTGGGATGAAACCATTAGAACTCCATAGTAGTGGTGTAGTTGAGTCAAAGAGTTGTATAGTAGGTTTTGGTAATGATATGTTAGGTAGATCATCGAGCGTAAGTTAAAACCCATGAGAGATCCTTGGAAAAGGTTTGCTAGGAGGGTGTAAGGCCAGCTTACTGTAAAATTCATAAACGGCCTTCAAAGGTGATTCAAGCACGTCCCGGCACATGCGTTTCTTTTGCGCTCGTAGTGCTAGCTTGCGTCCTTCAAGGAATTGCAAGAGAAGAGTGCGGCTGTCCTTTTGGGAGGCTAAGGCAAGGAGACCTGTGAATTTCTCACTAAAAGTTGCATTTATAGTGAGACACAACTTCTAGGCCTAATGGGTTTCAAAGCCCTAATCCAATTAGGCTTTAATTTCGGGCTTAATAATGGCTCAACTATTGGGCCCACTATTAATAAAAAATTATTGTGAAACCAAAACCCAAATTATTAGCCCATGCACTCTAATGATCCAAATAGTTTTTTGTGTGCGACCCAATAGGCTCTTACCATATTGGCAATGATCATAAATCACATTTATGATCATAAGCAATAAGCGGTGTCTAGCAACACATCATTACTACCCAAGTGACAAGTTGTCGATGATTCGAGTAAACCTTTATGATCATCACCGATATATGCTATTGTCCCTTTGTCCAAGATATCAAGACTAAGCATGAGACATGGAATGTGTCACTCTCATATAGCCCAATCTTTGGTTTCTTGATTACCGAGTAAACCAACTTAAACTGATGATATTAATATCATCTATCAACTCATCCGAGCTTGGCCATGCATTTTCTAAGTCTCACTCTATCAAGGGGCCCAAAGATATCACTCCTGTTATATAGGAGGGACAAATTCTGTCTTGATCATAAAAATCCCTCTGCATGATATGTGACATACCCAATGACCTCCTTCAAGTTCACTTAGTTACGAGCAGCAAAGGAAAGTATCAAAGTATGTGACTCACACATAGGGAACCTTGATGATCTTAGGTCAAAGGACTACATATACCATGATCACTATGAGAATCACTTATGACACTCATATAACGATCCATGTAGTGTTCTCATGGTGGGTCAGTCCAGTACACAAGTTCTCCAACCTGTAGCCATATGTAGACTAGATATCTCATATTAGTCTCCACATATGCTACTCGTTATGTATTATTGCAACCCGCTCCACAATAATACTAGACTAGGGATGTTTGAGAATATCATTATTCTAGGGTTACAATTATGTTTATTATGTTACGCAGGAACCGAACAACAAACATAATTTCTAGATTAATGCCTTAATAAAATATCATGACTCAATGTGCAAAAAATACAATCATCTCATGATTGGCTTTTGGGCACAACACTAACAGTAACTCCATTAGCTTGCACTTTATGTTACTAAATAGTATCCATTAGCTTGAAGGGGGGCAGCTCAAATAGGATTTCAAATTTTCTAGAGAGTGTTGTTTGATGGTCTGCCGAGAGTTACCTCGATGAGGGATTAAGATCCCAACAATCTTTCAACTCTGGGCTTAGTTGTAAATCCTAAAGGGATAAGTATTTGCATAAAATACTTTGGGCTTGGTTGATAACCCACAGGCTCCAGAACCATTTGGTCTATGTTAAGACTATGTTAGGGTAAGGTTATCTTGGTATAGACTAAAAGTTTGGAGTTACTAAGCAAGATTATCAAGGAAGGATAACTCCAATTGTTGCATTCAAAGTTTGATGGCTTCAAGATTCTTGAAGGAGAGGAGATATCCAAGACAGAAATAGGGCCAAGCATTCAAGAGGATTAGTTGGATTTTAGGCAAGCTTAGGTGTCTCACCCTAAACCCAAGGCACAAAGTTAGATAAGAGGTTTTATGAGAGGGAATAAAAAATGAGCCATGAACTATAAGTCTTAAGTGTATAGTCTTAAGTAAATTTACAAGCCCTAGCAAAAAAGATCCTCGAGGTCCAAATATACACCACTATCAAAAAGCCATTGGTTAAGAGAGCAAATGGTGGAATGTTGTGTCACATAAATTGCCAAGCTAAGGTCTTAAGTACACTAATCAATTTGTGAAGAGTGACTTTGCTAAGAGGTAGTATCCTTAGTTAAGTAAATCAAGGCCATTAGAGATTAAAGTTTTTTTGAAATTTAAGAAGGCTAAGAAAAAAGACCTTAAGGGTATTGGAGCCTTGTTCCTTGTGGGGTAAAAAGGGCAGCGGTGCTTTTGAAGAGTCTAAGTGTAAGGTCAGTTATGACTAGGGGGACTTTTGGATGTCAGGGTGGTCAAGAAAGCATTTGAAACCTTAAGGGAAAAGGTTGGGTGATCCATAATAGTTTGAATTGCCTAATGGGTCCCAAAGAGAAAATTTTTGAATGGTGGCCTTGGATGTGTTAAGTGCCTATGAATTGGAGTGGTGTAAAAGTATCCAAAGTTCAAATGGTTGATGACACCTCAAGTGCCTAAGTTAAGGGTAAGACTAAGTTGGTGCCAAAGTAAGTCTCCTCAAGGGGTAAGGAGATTGCGAGCCTAGGTCAAACCTAAGGGTGCACAAACCATGGGCTATGGGTATGTGAAACACACTAAGTAGTCAGGGTGAATAGTGCATAAGGATGGGTTAGATTGAATAGTGGCCTAAGTTTATGATTAAGTGTTTAGGAGGTAAAGAACAAGTACCATGGTGGTCTTCCAATAGGCATAAGTGTGGTAGGTTTCAATTAGTATAGATGTGCATAATGTACATTCATGGGCAACACTTGGAGTGGAATGACCTGATGGCTCTAGGGCATCTAAAACCATTCCTAAGTGTTCCTAAGGGACTGAGAATGGAACAAAATGACCTAAGTACCCAAGCCCTAAGTGAGGATCAAAGTGATTTAAGGTATGCAAAGTAGACCAAGGGTGTGGCATAGGTATTAAATATGACTAAGTAGGGATCCAAAAAAACCAAAAAGGCTAGGTGCTAAGGGTCTAAATGGCATCATAAAAAGGTGAAAGGGCATTGTAGAGCCTAAGTATGCCTAATGCCTAATGTACACTTGAAATGGTCAAGTGGCCAAGTCATGCCTGTAGGGGCATGGTTGTGTCTTTAGGTGGCAACATGAAGGATTTGAGACACCAAAGTGAAAAATAATCTAACTGTCCCAAAGGTCATTATGGTCCCAATTGATACCCAAATGGCTATTACCCTTGGAGAATTCCTAAATTAACCTAAGAAGCACCACCCCCGGAGAACATGAGTGACCAACCTCGGGAAAGAGGGGCCCCCTACCTTCCTCGAAAAAGAACATCACCCTATAACCAAAGGGCCAGGGTCCCCGAGATCTTCGGATCACCTCACCAAAATCAACCCTTCGTGAGCTAGGCACGACCTCGGTGGCCAGCCACCATCCTCAGGAAATAATGGGGCCAACCTCAGAAAGGGTACGCACAACCACCTTCGGGAAAGCATATCCCCATCCTTGGAAATTAAGAGCCTCCATCAGAGGTGCCCCACTCTGCCAAGGGGCCTCTCCTAATAGCCCTCAGTAGTGGTATCGGGCCGAGGGGAACCTCCTATTCCGAAGGAGCCATATACACCGAAGGGGTCTTGAGACGATATGACAAAAAAGGTTAAGAAGCCTCTGACACAGAGACCTCACACATGCTTCTGCCACAGACACCTCTGTCGCAGTAACTTCGTCAGCACCCCTGGCTAGAATGGCCTGGGGCCAATGGGAGGTACCCGTCTGCAAAGGTACGGTGAATTTGGCTAAACACGTTTTATAATCTTAGAGGGCTGTGTCAAACGGCCTCCTCTCTATGCCCTCCTATAAATACTTAGGAAGACCTTGGTAAGAATAAGGAAGATACTCCCTATTCTCTACTCTCCACTCTACTCCATACTTATCCTACTCTTGCTGACTTAGGCGTCGATGGCTCCTCCCTAAGAACACATTTCGGGGAGTCTCTAACCCTTTCTTTACTGATTCTTGCAGTCACACTCATACAGGAAGTCTCTCATTCAGATACCTTCATACCGGAAGTCCCTGTTTCAGGCCACTATGTCACATAGCGAGCATGCCGCCGGGCATCATTTGGCACTGTCTGTGGGAAATCACTCCCAGGTTTTCGTTGTTGAGACTCGGCATTCTAAGGACAAGGGAGTCCTAAGGTCCTCGTCTGAGCCAAAAACTCAACCGGCAACTAAACAGCTAGCCGCAGGAACTTCTTTGCCTAAGGACAAATGTCCTGTAACGGTTATGATGGGCTTTCTGAGAGATTTTCAGCACTCTATTGTGTCAAGATGACTTAGTAGCTGGAGCAAAGGTGGTCTCAACCACCTTCGGGCCGAAGGACCTCCCCAACAGTAGCCCACCGGGAAGAAAGTCCTAAATCTACTCATCGGGGTTCACAATGTGGGGGCTACCACGATGAGTCTTCAATAAAAGACGTACCCACCGGGGCACATCCTGCCGAAAAAATGATCTCAAGAAAGCCTAGGACTTCCCATCGTTGAAGTCCATCCCCGTACAGGAGGTCCCAGTCCCCCCGTCGGCTTAGCTACTCCCTAAAAAGGAGGCATCACTCTCCGTTGCTACGGGCCACCAGGCAGCGAGAAGATGCTATGGCTACAGCCCTCATGGAGAAAATCCTGTAGAGGTTAGAAAAGGTAAAGAAGCAGATCACTCGAAAGCCAGTTTGGTCAAGGTTGTCGGAGACCTTCATCAGAGATGAATCACCTTTCATCCGATCAGTAGTAGAAGCGCCTATGCCGAGTGATTTCCAAGTGCCACGCTTAGAGACATACGATGGACGCAGAGACCCCCAAGCGCACTTGACGAAGTACAAACGGAGCATGGTTCTGCATGGTGTCGATGATGCCACCCTCTGTAAATGTTTTGAGGTCACCCTCTCTAGGCCGGCGACTGCGTGGTATAACTCCTTGGCCCCCGATGTTAAGACCATCCCTCAGGACTTGGCCCAGGCCAAGAATGCATGGGAAAATCTGAAGGACTTGATAAAAAGGTCATGGAATACATTTTAATTCAGGTGAACAATATTCACTCGAGTGAAGTACACATACATTTGGGTGAAATATCTTTATTCGGGTGAAACGCACATTCATTCGAATGAACTTTGATCACTCGGGTGAAACGTTGCACATGGAGAACGTTTATGCTGCTAATGGCATAAAGTAATGTTAAAGACTAAATTATACCATATATGAGTGCTATTAGTGAAACAATGAGGCATTTAAGGGTTAATGATGCCACACAAATTAGTGCAAGGCAAAGTGGAGCATTAAGGCCGAATTGTGCGGCATGTGGCATTTAACCGAAAATTGCATGCTTCCACTTAAAACTTGATACTCATTACCCCTTAGTCTCGGTTTAACCGAGTGTGGCATGTTCTTGAGAGCTCAAACGCGTTGCTGCCGAGTTCATGTCAGAATGTTGCTGAATTGAAGATTGGAAGCGAAATCAAGCTTCGATTCCTCAATTTTGTGGTAGGCAACCTTGAGTTTCAAGATTGGAGCTTGAAATTGGAGAACCAACGTTTGGCCGAGAGCGCTCAAGCTCAAAGTAGAGGTAGAGCTTCATAAACTCACTTGTTTTCTTGGTAAATCTCCATGATCAAGTGACTATGGTAGCTAATTGAAGGCCTTGTTGTGTTAGGCAACGTAGTTGATTTTGGCCTTAAATACTCAAGCAACCGAGAACTCAAGCTTTTGAATTGAGGTAGGGTTTCACGTTTACTTGAATTCTTGGTACTTTTTCCATGATCAAGTAATAATGGCAGCTAAGTGATGGTTATATTCAGCTATATGATCTTATTTTGCTAGATGGGCATATTGAGGAGATTCGGTTTTATGTTAATTGGCTAGCTAGTCAAGGTTTAATGGCAAGCATGTAAAGTTCTTAGTAAGTTAGGCCAACTTACTAGTGAACTTGGAGCTCTAGTGGCTTGGAGGGGAATTAAAAGGCTTGAAGTGCAAGGATTTGATGTTGTGCTTGCTAGTGGATTTCAACCGAGTGATTATTCCATTCGAGTGAAATATTTTCAACCGAGTGAATAATTCATTTGGGTGAATATTTCAACCAAATGAACATTGTGTGTATGGGTGAGTTGTGTACTTGTTTGATTTGTTTGTTCATGCTAACCCAATGTAGATAGTGTTTAAACTTATATATATATGTCTCGGTTAATATTGAATATGTATTATATGCCTTGTATATTGTTGTTTTCATGTCTTTCCTGCAGGACAGGCAAGCTTGAGAAGGTTAAGTCTTGGACTTAACTAAATAAACCTTATATGGTCGTTTGTGAATCCCTACTGAGTAATTGTTACTCATTGCCCATATATTTTTGTTTCAGGAAAGGATATACAGCTTGAGTAGTTTGCTTGAGTAGCTTATTTGTGTACTAGGTAGTACACTTATTGCTCAAGGTATGTGTCAACTCAATCTTGGCTTGATTACTTGCATTATAGGTCATATGGGTTAAGGCCAAAACTTATATTCTAAGTTTTGCAGGCTTGTGTTGTTTGTGGGACATGTCTAGGTGCAGGATGGATGTGTGGACTATGGCTCTGATTGTAGTGTTCACTTTCATGACCATGAATATAGTCATTGGGATGGTGCTTCAGTGTGTACTGCTGTATTGCACACTTAGGTATCTTCTTGGGGACTAATGAAACTTAGCCTGTAAAACTTAACCTTGGCTATTTTGGACTTGTAGCATCCTTGGTATGTTTCCAAGCTAGTGATGCATGTTCTTAGGCTATTTTGTCTATGTATGTAGCCTGGATTGTACATGGTTTTTTATGTACATATGTAGGATGCTTTTGTGCCAAGTTATGTTAAGTCTATGAACTTATGGTTATGTGTTCATGCATGAAATCTCTTGAGATATTTTGTTTGGCCAAATATACATGTGCATGGAAACCTTGATTTTCAAAACTACAAAATGTGGGCTTCTTGGTTGTCATTCAGGAAAGTTGCACACTTGATGAGCACACATTCTAGACACTTAATTGATTAAGTGTATGAGCAAGTTGTTGATTTGTAGCCTTGCCTTGTGTTGAAAGTTAGTGGTTGGGCCCTACTTAAGCTATAGGTAATTGCTTTAATTAACTCATAAGCCTCATGGGGCACCTCCAAGCTCTCAATCCAGCTCTCAACTTAAGAAAATAAGACTTAAAATTACCTATGAATTAATAGCTTAAATAAAAAGGTAGTTAATAACACCTGAACTTAAGAATATCCAAATAACTCTTGGGTAGAAAGGTGAGTGGCACTGAGAGTGCACAGGCTAGGGCCTGTGTGGGGTGTGACAGGCTTTGTTTGGTATCAGAGTTGTTAAGAAGCTTCTGATTTAGAAGAAAGGTTAGCCTAGACTTGTCCCAACATAGCGTTATATAAGACTTGTATTATTGGATATATGTGAATAGCTGCATTTTAAAGTGCAAGATGAGAACAAGAGGCAGGGAAAGAGAATCCCTGGAATAAACAGAGAATGCAACAGCCCATCCTAGAGATGGCATGCATACAGAGGTGCCTGAGATACAGGCAGGTGCTATTGAGCATAATGTGGCCGAAGAGCCAAATGCAGGGTTTACATTACCTATACCTGGAGCACCTGGACCCAGCAGGGATGGGCCAGATAAGATAGAAGCATTGATAGAGTCACTGCAGTTAACTATGATACAGATTGTAGAGGGAATGAGATTCTTGGCTAGAGGCCAACCTCCAATACATGAAAACCCAGAGCAGATAAGAGCAGGAGAAAACTTTGAAGCAGAAGGTAGAAGAGGAAGGAGAAGGCCTGGCAAAGAGCCAATGAATCATGATCAGCATAGTAATAATGGAGGCAATCAGGAAGAAGAAGATGGTGATGAGGAAAGAAGACATCCCAAGGCTAGAAGGATGAGATCAGAGGTTAGGCAAGAACCCAGGACAGAGGAAGAGGATGAGGAGAGCCCAGACATTGAAGAGGTAGATGCTTATATTTACTTAAGGAGGACTAAACCACCTACAGAAAGTACAACAAGAGGGAGAATCTTTAGAGACAGAACTAGCAGTACAGAAGTAAGAGGAGAGAGGTCTAGAAGGGGTGGACTTAAGGAGGGCCAGCTAGAAGGGTTCCTGGCACTAAAATCTCCAGTATTCAAGGGTGGTAGTGACCTTGATGAAGCAAATTTTTCGGTGTATCAAGTAGAGAAGATTTTTGAGAGAATGGATGTATCATCTACTCAGAAAGTACTACTACCTACCTTCAGGCTAGAAGGAAATGCAGAGCTGTGGTGGAGGGCAGTGCAGAGGACATATCAGGAAAGGAATCAAAGTAGACCACCAGCCAGAAGGAGACCCATGAAGTGGGCAAATTTTCTGCAGGTTTCCCACCAGCAATATGTCAGTGATGCCCAGAAAGATCAGAAGCAAGTAGAGTTTGATCAGCTGGAGCAAGGGGATCTCACTGTTCTGGAATATGAACAAAGATTCAGTAGTCTGATCAGATATGCCCCATAGTATAAGGGACAGGAAGAATTGAGAACCAAGAGGTTTTTGATAGGCTTGAGGCCTGAGCTGAGATAAATTCTCAGAGTAGTAGGGACTAGGGACTACTACTCTGTGATATATAGTGCCATTGCACTGGAACAGGAGTTCAAAGAACAAACTAGGAGTAGACCTGGTAGTTGGAGCGGTTCCTAGAAAGGGACACAGAAAAGACCCAGAGAAGAGGTAGAAGCCAGTGGAGGAAGAAGGGGGAGCAAGAAAAAGAAAGGGCCACAGCAGTATGGTCCACAATGCCACACTTGTGGGAAATTCCATGGCAATAAGCCATGCTTCAAAATTGCTGTTGGATGCCATAAGTGTGGGGCACCATATCATTGGGTAAAAGATTGCCCAAAGAGAGGAGATGAGAGGAAATTACTGGGAAGGTTTAATCCTAGAGGGCAAGCTGGGCAGCAGATACCCATGCCCCAATTGAGGACCAATTTGCCCAATCCAGCATGGAGGCAGGCACAAAGGCCCCCTCAGGAGCAGAGAAGGCGTAATGCACGCCCAGGTAGGGTATTTCAGCTTGAGTCATTCAGAAAGGTGTAGAGAGCACTAGAGGCCGAGGATGTAGGGAGATAGACTAGTCAGCAAAGGACTAGCAGGAGAGCCTTAAAAGGTACTATCTACCTTAATGGCTATTTAGTATCTGCATTATTTGATACTGGAGCTTCATTGTCTGGGATTTCTAATAGCTTGGTTAAGGCCATGAATCTAGAAATAAAGTACACAACAAGCATGTACTTAGTTGAAACTGCTGGCAATGAAGTTTTATTCACATACCATATGGTTGAAAACTGTGAAATTCAGATAGACAAGCTGAAATTGAGAGCAGATCTCATAGTGCTGGACACATATGATTATGATGTGATTCTAGGCATGAATTGGCTAGGAGGGAATAAAGTGGTAATTGATTGTCATAACAGACAATTAATAATGCTTGGCTGTATACCATATGACTTAGATAAGTCATTAGAGCTTGCTATGGATTGTCAAATTGAGGTATTAAAACAAATGGCTCTAGAAAAAGACTATGAATGCCTGAAACTCAATGACCAGGAAGTGGCTAATGAACTTAGGCAGATACCTTTAGTTCAGGATTTTCCAAGGGTCTTTCCTACAGACCTACCTGGATTACCACCCTTGAAGGTGGTGGAGTTTCAAATTAAGCTGGTACCAGGAGCAGCACTAGTATTCACTGCTCCATATAGGATGGCATTACCTGAAATGGTAGAGCTAAGGAAGCAGCTAGATGAATTACTTGAGAAAGGGTTCATCAGAGCCAGTGTGTCTCCTTGGGGGGCACCTGTGTTGTTTGTAAAGAAAAAGGATGGAACCCTTAGACTCTGTATTGATTACAGAAAACTGAATGCATTAACTATAAAGAATAAATATCCTCTCCGAAGATAGAAGATCTGTTTGATCAGCTGAAGGGAGCAAAAGAGTTCTCCAAAATAGATTTGAGATCTGGATATTTCCAGTTAAGGGTTAGGGAAGAAGGCATACCTAAAACTGCTTTTAGGACTAGGTATGGACACTTTGAGTATACAGTAATGCCATTTGGGCTTACTAATGAACCTGCATTCTTTATGGACCTAATGCAGAGGGTGTTCAGAGCACACCTAGACCACTTTGTGGTGGTGTTTATTGATGATATTTTGGTGTAGTCAAAAGATGAGGAAACTCATAAAGAACACCTAAAGGTAGTACTTGGCTTGCTCCGAGAACATAAGCTTTGTGGAAAGCTGAGTAAGTGTAAATCTGGACTCAAGAAATTGGGTTTTTGGGACATGTAATAAATGATCAAGGGTTGGCCGTGGATCTTGAAAAGGTAAGGTCAATCCTGGATTGGAAGCAGCCCTAGAATGTGAGAGAAGTCAGGAGTTTCCTGGGGTTGGCTGGCAATTATAGAAGATTTGGGCCAAAATTTTCTATTTTAGCAGCCCTTGTGACTTAATTAACCAGAAAGAACTAGAAGTTGGCCTGGGAAACAAAATGTGAAGAGAGCTTTCAAGAGCTTAAGAGGAGACTGACTACAGCTCCTATATTAATCTTCCCAGACCCTAAAAAGGGATATGAAGTGTATACTGATGCATCTCATATAGGACTAGGATGTGTCCTGATGCAGGAAAAACAGGCTATTGCTTTTGGGTCCAGACAACTAAGACCACATGAAAAGAAGTATCCAGTACGTGACCTGGAATTAGCAGTAGTGGTCTTTACCCTTAAGAAATGGAGACACTATCTTCTGGGTAATAGATTCCAAGTCTTCATAGACCACAAAAGCCTCAAATACCTTTTTACTCAAAAGGACTTGAATATGAGACAAAGGAGGTGGTTGGAGTATTTGAAAGACTTTGACAGTGTAATTGAATACACAGCTGGGAAAGCTAATGTAGTAGCAGATGCTTTGAGCAGAAGCTACACTAGAGTGCTCAAAGGTGGTGAAACTGAGCATAAGGCCGAGAGCCTAAGCCTTACTTGCTTGGAAAGTCAATGGCTAGCTAGGGAAAGTGAGCAACTAAAGGTACTCACCATTACACCAGAATGGAGGGAGCTTATCAAAGAAGCTCAAGCTGGTGATGAGAATATGGAATTAATATCTAGACAGAAAAAGGGAGAACTGTACCAAGGTTTTTCCTTTAAACAAGGGATGTTATACTTCCAGAATAGGTTATATGTGCCTGAAAAGGACAACCTGAGGATTCAAATTCTGGAATAGGCTCACTCTAGTAAGTTAAGCATGCATCCAGGGGCGACAAAGATGTATCACACTCTTAGAGCATATTTTTGGTGGCCATACATGAAGAAGGATATTAGCACACATGTAGCTAGTTGTGAAGTGTGTTAACAAGTAAAGGTGGAACACCAGAAACCAGGTGGGAAGCTGCAAAGCTTCCCATACCTGAAAGAAAATGGAGATCCATATCAATGGATTTTGTGGTGGGAATGCCACTAACAAGAAGGAAACATGGTGCCATATGGGTCATTGTAGATAGACTGACCAATGCAGTTCATTTTGTTTCCATGAATCTTACTGATTCTTTGGACAAACTAGCACAACTCTATATAAGAGAGATAGTAAGATTGCATGGAGTACCTGATGACATAGTGTCAGATAGGGATCCTAGGTTTGTTTCTAGGTTTGGGAAGTCCCTTGACACGATCCCCCATGCCCCTGCCCGGGATACCCTGTGAGCGTATGTCTCACGGTGGATTGTAATTGGCTAGCTGAGTATGTGTGCAGATTAAATCCGATGCTACTAGTTGATTAACCTAAAAATGCAATATGTATGCTTTTATGCTTTGACTTGGTTTATTAAAACCATAAAAGATTAAAACAAGAACTCAGCCGAGTAATTTCTGCACAAATATATATACAAACTGCCAAAGCATATCAAAATCAACAATTTGTGTGGTTAACTACACATAAACAACTCATGAAAGCATTCATACAATGAAGTAACTAATGCTCCCACCCAAGAACAATCCTGAGTCAAGGACTCTTTATAACATAGATTATGGAGGCAAACTAAAGTACTGTATCAAAATACAAGACTTTACTGAGATCTCTTTACCCTAGCTCCCACTTCGGACACCCGTCCCAGTGGTGAGTCTCACAAGTCCTCTGCCAAGTGCTACTAGGCTCTGCAGCCAAAGGAAGAAACTAGTTAGTACTGCAACCTGACCAACAACCCAACTGAGCACTTAGGTAAACTAGAAACTCATGGTTTCTCAACTACCTTACCTTTACACACCAAAAGCTCACTGCCGCGATAATCCTCAACGATTACCCGGTCCAGCAACTTCAGGCTCTGCATAACAAACAGGGAGTGAGAATTCAACAATTCTCAGTAAGGGGTCTTCAATGTACCTGCAATAAAAACCTAGGACTCTGGCTACGAGCTCACACAGCATGAGGGTACTAGTATATATGCATATAACCAGGTCCGTAGACCTCTCCTCAAGTAGTCCTCCTTACCAGGCCAAGCGCAACAACTTAGCAACCTGGCACTCGGCCCAAGGGCGAACCTTAGCAAGCCACAAACAATCATAAAACCTCTCACCTAGTTGTTATGCAGGGGAATTATGGTGGGACTTTGTAGACTAGGCTGTAGGGCCTCGTTGATGTAGACTAGATGAACAAGGTTTCACCTTGTGGCCTCATGGCTATGGCACGGCTAGGCCGACAAGGGTTCTAAACCTCTCACCTGAACTAGTGGTAGCTAATTATGTTCAAATGCAACATAGTTTCCTTAAAAAATTTGCCTCCATTTTGAGTTAATATAAATCTAAAACTGAGACATTTTAAGTGTTTTTAAAACATTTAGGTGATAGTACTCCCTCTTAGCTTCGAGTGGAATCTTGAATCACCTCAATCGGACTCCCGAGCGGAAAGTTATGCTGAAAACAAAACCTGGTGTCAAATGCTGTCTTGGCGACGCGTTGCCAACCGTGGCGACACGTCGCCACAGTTGTCGACGTTCTAAAACATTTTTCTGGATTGGCGACGCGTCGTGGGAACTCATGGGGATTGGCGACGCATCGCCAAACCTGCAAAATGCCCAGAAAACCCCGATTTTGCTGCTATGAACTTTGGACACTTCCCACACATATCAAACATGCATGGAATGCCTCCAAATTTCATACACACATAGACTATCAAAAGCTAAGCTATGATGTATCGTAACATCAAACAATTCCTCTCAATCCCGCTAGTCCACCATAATTCACCAAAACGTTTCCTTAATGCCTTAGTCAAATTCACTCAAATTTCTCAAGCAATTCTAAGCTAATGGCATTCCATGAACTTAAAAACACTTCCTCCCTTACCTCAACTCCAAGTAACAAGCAAGAATCAAAACCCCTTTTCATTCAACCAAGCTCCCAAAGTTCTACACAAGTACCAATCCAAAAACAAAGCTTCAAACATCAAATTCATGCCTCCTAACCAAAACCCAAGCTTCAAATCAAGCAAATACCATGAATTCAATCAAGAACACAACTCTTACCTCGTTCAAAAACAAGGGATGGAGAAAAACGTCCTTCCAAGCTTCAAAAACATATTTTCAAGCTTGAAAATGCTCCCTCCAAGCTTATATACCCTTAATTGCACCTTTTGACACCAAGATCACTTGATTCCAAGCTCAATTTGAGAGAGAAATGAGTAAGGGAAGGTTAAGAACGTGTTTATGGTAGCCTTCCCTTCTCTTCCCCTTCTTCAACCCTCACTTAGCAACCAAGATCACCAAGGTTTCAAGTTAAGTGTAATTAGGTCCCCCCATCTTTGTAACTTAATAGTTCTTGATTAAATTCTTGTCCATTTGTCAAGTTTGAGCTAAGGTTAAGAGTTAAGTTGTAAAAATTCATTTTAAAACACTTGGGACTCGCCGCGGCCACTCAGGGTGCAAAATTACCATTTTGCCCCTGAACTTAGTTCAGAGCTTTATTCTTGTCAGAACTTAGTGAACTTTGGTAAAATTCTTTATTCTTGCTAAGTAAACTTAAATTAAACTTCTAAACTTAATTCAAAACTCTTTACCTTCCTCAAGAAGGGTCCTAACATCCCTACATCAGGCATTGGGCACTAAGCTCAAGTTTAGTTCTGCTTACCATCCACAAACGGATGGACTGACAGAAAGAACAATACAAACTTTGGAAGACATGTTGAGGTGCTGTGTAATTGACTTCCAGGGTGACTGGGATGCACATCTACCACTAATAGAGTTTTCCTATAATAATGGCTATCATTCGGTGCTAGGAATGGCTCCTTATGATGCCTTATATGGCAGAAGATGTATTAATCCTCATTGCTGGCATCAGCCAAAGGACAAATTGGAGTTGAGGCTAGATTTTATTAAGGAAACTACAGAGAAAATAAAACTTACCCAAGCTAGGATCAAAACTGCAAATGATAGGCAGCAAGCCTATGCCAACCTGAAAAGAAGAAGAGACCTAGAATTCCAGGAAGGAGACTGGGTGTGGCTCAAGGTTTCTCCCATGAAGGGAGTAATCAGATTTGGAAAGAAGGGAAAACTAGCATCCAGATATGTTGGGCCATATCAAATACTGGCCAAAGTTGGAAATGTGGCTTACCTGCTGGATTTGCCACTAGAACTTGGTAACATACATAATGTGTTTCTTGTGAGTTTACTTAAATAATATGTTCTAAGTTCCAAGTAGATGGAGATACCTACTAGTGTAACTATGGCACCAAACCTTTCATATGAGGAAGTGCCAATTCAGTTCCTGACAAGAGATACCAGGAAATTGAGAAGCAGGTGGATCTCCATGATTAAAGTTCAGTGGAGTAATCATACTCTTGATGAGGCAACCTGGGAAGTAGAACAGGAAATTGCCACCAAGTACCCTCAGCTATACTCACGATTGGTGAAGAATTTGGAGGACCAAATTCTTTAAAGAGGGAAGAATTATTAGGACCATCCCTCAGGACTTGGCCCAGGCCAAGAATGTATGGGAAAATCTGAGGGACTTGATAAAAAGGTCATGGAATACATTTTCATTTGGGTGAACAATATTCAGTCGAGCGAAGTACACGTACATTTGGGTGAAATATCTTCATTCAGGTGAAACGCACATTCATTCGGATGAACTTTGATCACTCGGGCGAAACGTTACACATGGAGAACGTTTATGTTGATAATGGTGTGAAGTAACATTAAGGACTAAATTGTACCATATATGAGTGCTATTAGTGAAACAATGAGGCATTTAAGGTTTAATGACGCCATGCAAATTAGTGCAAGGCAAAGTGGAGCATTAAGGCCGAATTGTGGGACATGTGGCGTTTAACCGAAAATTGCATGCTTCCACTTAAAACTTGATACTCATTACCCCTTAGTCTCGGTTTAACCGAGTGTGGCGTGTTCTTGAAAGCTCAAACGCGTTGCTGCCGAGTTCATGCCGGCATGTTGATGAATTGAAGATTGAAAGCAAAATCATGCTTCGATTCCTCAATTTCGTGGTAGGCGACCTTGAGTTTCAAGTTTGGAGCTTGAAATTGGAGAAACAACATTTGGCCGAGAGCGCTCAAGCTCAAATTAGAGGTATAGCTTCATAAACTCACTTGTTTTCTTGGTAAATCTCCATGATCAAGTGACTATGATAGCTAATTGAAGGCCTTGTTGTGTTAGGCAACGTAGTTGATTTTGGCCTTAAATACTCAAGCAACCGAGAACTCAAGCTTTTGAATTGAGGTAGGGTTTCACGTTTACTTGAATTCTTGGTACTTTTTCCATGATCAAGTAATAATGGCAGCTAAGTGATGGTTATATATTGCTATATGATCTTAGTTTGCTAGATGGGCATATTGAGGAGATTCGGTTTTATGTTAATTGGCTAGCTAGTCAAGGTTTAATGGCAAGCACGTAAAGTTCTTAGTAAGTTAGGCCAACTTACTAGTGAACTTGGAGCTCTAGTGGATTGGAGGGGAATTGGAAGGCTTGAAGTGCAAGGATTTGATGTTGTGCTTGCTAGTGGATTTCAACTGAGTGATTATTTCATTCAAGTGAAATATTTTCAACCGAGTGAATAATTCATTCGGGTGAATATTTCAACCGAATGAACATTGTGTGTGTGCGTGAGTTGTGTGCTTGTTTGATTTGTTTGTGCGTGCTAACCCAATGTAGATAGTGTTTAAGCTTATATATATGTCTCGGTTAATATTGAATATGTATTATATGCCTTGTATCTTGGTGTTTTCATGTCTTTCTTGCAGGACAGGCAAGCTTGAGGAGGTTAAGTCTTGGACTTAACTAAATAGACCTTATATGGTCGTTTGTGAATCCCTACTGAGTAATTGTTACTCATTGCCCATATATTTTTGTTTCAGGAAAGGATATACAGCTTGAGTAGTTTGCTTGAGTAGCTTATTTGTGTACTAGGTAGTACACTTATTGCTCAAGGTATGTGCCAACTCAATCTTGGCTTGATTACTTGCATTACAAGTCTTATGGGTTAAGGCCAAAACTTATATTCTAAGTTTTGCAGGCTTGTGTAGTTTGTGGGACACGTCTAGGTGCAGGATGGATGTGTGGACTATGGCTCTGATTGTAGTGTTTACTTTCATGACCATGAACATGGTCATTGGGTTGGTGCTTCAATGTGTGCTGCTGTATTGCACACTTAGGTATCTTCTTGGGGACTAGTGAAACTTAGCTTGTAAAACTTAACCTTGGCTATTTTGGACTTGTAGCATCCTTGGTATGTTTCCAAGCTAGTGATGCTTGTACTTAGGCTATTTTGTGTATATATGCAGCCTTGATTGTACATGGTTTTGTATGTACATGTTGGATGCTTGTGTGCCAAGTTATGTTAAGTTTATGAGCTTATGGTTATGTGTTCATGTAAGAAATCTCTTGAGATGTTTTGTTTGGCCGAATATACATGTGCATGGAAACCTTGATTTTCAAAACTACAAAGATGTGGGCTTCTTGGTTGTCATTCAGGAAAGTAGCACACTTGATGAGCACACATTATAGACACTTAATTGATTAAGTGTATGCCTTGCTTGTATTGCAAGTTGTTGATTTACAGCCTTGCCTTGTGTTGCTAGTTAGTGGTTGGGCCTTACTTAAGCTACAGGTAATTGCTCTAATTAACTCATAAGCCTCTTGGGGCACCTCCCAGCTCTCAGCTTGGGAAAATAAGACTTAAAACTACCTATCAACTAATAGCTTAAATAAAAAGGTAGTTAATAACACCTGAACTTAAGAATATCCAAATAACTCTTGGGTAGAAGGGTGAGTGGCACTGAGAGTGCACAGGCTGGGGCCTGTGTAGGGTGTGACACCTGGAACGATAATGGGTTTCTAGGAGTTGTCCACGGCATTCACTCAACAATTCAACAGAAGTAGGCCAACGGTGGAGATGCCCGTCCAGATGTTTGACATAGTGCAAAGGAATGGGGAAACTATCTGTGACTATGTCGAGAGGTTTAATCAGGAAGCCCTGACTGTCCTGGACTTCTAGCCCGATATCTGTATCCTCACAACGATCAGGGGACTTCAGAGGGACTCACAACTATTCTATTAGTTCTCAAAAGACCCCCAGACACCCTTGCCGAGTTCTATCGGAGGCAGAGCAACACATGACAGCTGAGGAACTCCAGATGGGAGGGGCAAAATTTGATGACGTTTGGCCCGAAGGTCCAAGCCACCAACCTCGGTATCCTGCCGAGGTTAGAGGGAGACCTCAGAACCAAAAAGACAAGAAGCTGACAACCTTCACTCCCCTCAACAACACAAGAACAAACATATTGATGGCCTTAGAAAGGCAAGGTGTTACCACCTCACAAAATGGGAGAATTATAAGTGTGTCATAATGGCTAAAAGTCATTATACTGTGTAATTCTCACCATAGTGATTGAACTATGAGGGTAAAAGGCATGATCAACACCTGATTAAAAATGTTCCAAGTTGGTAACTTGGCCCCTAAGAAAAGCCTAAAGCATTGCTTGTTTGTCAAGCAACCTATGGACTTTTTTGTAAGGTTTTGGAAATTCAGGTACTCAATTGCAAAACACTCAAGAAAGAGACTTGGAGAGTTATGGGAAGGATATAAATGGTATGAAAGTGCTATTGGAGGACCAAATTACTCATGGAACACAAGTTTGGACAAAGGAAACGCTAAAGGCAATAAGGACCTAAATGTCCTAGTGTAAACCTTAAGGTGTTCAAGCTTTTGACTTAAGTCTAGGGGTGGAATTGTGGGGTTATCCCACCATGGGGGAGGCAGCCAAGACTTGATAATTAGTCAAAAATATTGGGCACATGTGTACCAATGAGTTTAAGACAAAGAAACCATAATTAGTGAGAAAGAAAATGACATAAAGCAAGGTTAAGCTTGTTAAGTGCGTTTTGTGCCCTTAAGCTCATTTAAGGCCATTTAAGCAGCCAAATCACTTATCCCTCTCTCATTTTCGTCCTCCCCCAGGCCAAGAACACAGCCATACTTCCTCCATAGCCACCACAGTTTCAAACTTGCAATTGATTGAAATTGAAGGCAAAATGAAGCAATTGGAAGCAAACTAGAGCTATTTCTTGGATACTTCAAGGATCAAGCTTGATTTTTGGCCTACCCACTTTGGTAAGGGTTCTCTTGCTTTCATGGGTTTTTTTCTATATTTTCAAGCAACCATTGAGCTAGGGCTAAGCTTGGAAGAGAGCCATGAGCTTGATGAACCAAGCTTAGTGAGGGAGTGCACTTATTGAAGGTTTTGTGACCTAGTGTGAAGTGCACAGTGATGGTAGCGAATTTTTAAAAGTTAGTACTAACTACTGTTAAAATCCTCCTAAGATGAATAATTCACTTGAGGAGGGCTGCTATAGTGATTTGGTTATGTTTATTATGTGTTTTATGCACTAACCTATGGTATATGTTGCTGCCACATTTCACGTGTTTGTTGTTTCTGTTTGGCTGCTGCAGTTGGTTGCTATATCTTGTATATATGCATTGTGGTTTTTGTGTTTTAGTGTCTTTGGATGCAAGTTTTAATGATGGTTACTGATGCCGGTCAGCATCTTTGTGGAGTGACATTGAGACTTGTAGAGGGACTTCTTGAGAGGGAGACCGCCTGGAGTCCCGAACTGCCCAAGGGAGCATAACTGAAAAGCTCAGAAGAGGGGGTCAGAAGGTCCACAGGGTGTGTTTCCAGGGAGGAGCCTCCGACGCCAAAGTCAGTGTCCTGAAAGAAAATAAGGGAGGATCATTGAAAAGTAAAAAGGCCTTGCCCGTTTGTGTTTTCTCCAGGAGAGGAGTCTACTCCCGGATCCATCCCTTGCCCAGGTTTATTTCCTGGTATTTATAGGAGTATTCAGCCCGTTCAGATCATGACACGTGTTCGGTCAGATCTTTCCCGAATTTCTGGGCGTAGGGGACAAGTAGCCGGTGGTAGGTTTCATGAGCCTTGAACCGAGACAGGTCGTGATGGGACCTGGATGGCGTCGGTGTGTCAGACTGCCATTTGGGGCGGCTTGTAACGTCTGTGGGTGACATGTCAGAGGCTCCTTAAATGCTCATGCCGTACTCCCGAAGTTCCTGGATGAGGTCATCCTCTGGCGCGGATGATGCCCCTTCAGGAAATATGCCCGTAGTTCGGGGAGTTCCCTGATTCAGGGTTCCGCCTTCGGGGAGATCCTCTTCGGCTTGCGATAGCTGATTCTTCATCTCCGAAGGTGATCTGTTTAGTACCTCGGGGGGCTAATAGTATCCTCGAGTTTCCTGACGCTCCGAGTTCAGGTCAGATAGAGGCGATAGCCCTTCGGCTATCACATGCCCCCCTTTGGAAAGCCGAAGTGGAGACTTCGGTTTGTAGTCTTTCCGAGGATGCTCTATAGGATTTTTTAGGGAGTAAAACCTGTGCCGAAGATACACCTTTTGCCCGAAGATATGGGCTGTCCGGCCATAGCCTGTCTTTTGGTGTCTTCGAGGCAACCTACTTCTTTCCTTTCTCCTTTCGCAGGTCTGTGTAACGTCGCGTCTCATGACCAAGCGCGTCAGTTTGGAGCGGCGCGTCCCATTTTTTTAGGGGTGTCAGAAGACATGTCCCCTATTTTGGTGCGGCGGCTGACACGTGGCACACTGTCATTGGAGGAGAGTCGCGCCGGTTATAAAGGGCGTGTCTTTTCGGGGGCAGAGAACAGTTATGGCGACTGTTCGCCTTCAAGGGGTACTTATGACGCCGGTTCGTCTACCCACCTTCGGCCTATATATAGCCCATTCCATCATAAGTTCCTTTTTTGGTTTTGCTTCTGCTCTTTTCCCTGCTTGCAACTGTTTTTTTTCCCTGCTTTCCGCGGCGGCGCTGTCTGACAGAGGTTTTTCCGGCGATCTTTCACGACGGCGACTTCAAACCCAGATTTTGGCAAGTCATTTGGTGGGTTTTTGATTTCTAGAATCCTCTGATTTTTAGAGTTTTTTCGGAAGTTGCTTTCTTTCCTTTTTCCGAACTCATTTTTCAGCCAACATGCCTGTTCCCGAGAGCTGGCAACCCCTTTTGTCTCACCCTTGCTGCACCACCCCCAAAAAAACTAGAAAAATGGAAGAAAAAGTTCTTTCTTCCTTCGTATGCCGTTACGAGGTTGCCACGTTCTGACCAATTTTGCTTTTCGAACCGTAGTAATGAGGTTACCGTTTTCCGAGCCCAACTGAAGGCCGGACTTCGGTACCCTCCTCCGAAGATGATTTGTGACTTCTGCCAATTCCATGGCATTGCCGTAAATCAACTTCCGCCGAACTCGTACTGCTATTTCAACGCCTTCATCTGCATGTGTGGCATCTTCGGGATAAAGCCCCACTTTGTTATTTTTATGCAGTACTACAAGCTTTTCATGGTCCCGAAGGG
>SMDT01001798.1:0-67925 GCA_005392925.1 Aquilaria sinensis
TGTTTTAAAATAATAAGCAGGCATTCCCAATGTATTAGTATCTAATACTCTGTCAAAAGAATGATCAAATGCATCTTTAGAAAGTCCACAAAAAAAATCAGTAGATAGGGAAATCGGTATGAGCTTCCCCAATCTCCAGATTCTTTACCTGAATAGAATATTAACAAGAGTATTAGGCGACATACCTGCAGTTTCTAGGACTCCTGGAGAAGATTCTTTGCTAAGACCTCCAAAAATTTTGTGGCAATCTGATCATCAGTGAAAAGTAAGTCCTGGGGAAACCATTAACACTGACATGCAAAGCAGTTAAAGGCCTTAAAATGTTCCAGAATGCACATTTTTTACATACTCCTGTCTCCTCTTTTACTTCTCTTACTTTGAGCCTTCTCTTTCCCATTGGAAGTCAATTTCTACAACAAATAAAAGAATAAACTGTTTTTTTTTTTTAAAAAAAAACAAAGCTCTAGTTTTAGAAGTAAGGAATAATCCTTAAGCTACCTCTTCCTCATACTCATCAAGTACAGAACTTTAATTAAGGTATCATAGTTTGGATCATCTCCCAACGATCAACGAGTAACTAGCACAATGACTACAGCAAGTAGGATACTCATTGTTCCTATAGCAAATTCCTTACATAATAAAAGAAAGCATTTAATCTGATATAAATTGAAATTTCTCAAGCTGGAGCAAATAATCATTCAGGAAAGTAAACCCTGAAATAAAAATTTAAGAAACAAAGGAAAAGTCAGCAATTTAACTTACCCCCTGCTTTTGCTAGCATCCTGCTAAAGCAGGTCTGCACATACCCCACTGCATAAATATCAATTTTGAAAAAAAAAAAAAAAAAAAAAATACTTGATCAAAAAGGTGAACCTGCAAAGGAATCAATGCCAAGTAAGCATAATAAAAAATTATGGGGTATCTGTGACTTGACTGAATAAGTAAACTGCCAGATATGAATATGGGACTAGTCCTTCAAAATGACTGAAGTTGTAGCTGCTAGCCTCTGGACTTGAATACTGTAATGTGAGATTGTGGCTGCTAACCTTGGCTATGAGTTAAATGGAACTGGAACCTGATCCCATGTAGGGTACTTTTTTGCATGTGGGATTTAGTGGGTTAAATTCACTTCTATTGTAGTAGTAAGTAAGCCAAGAGAAAACCAGTTTGAGACTACAGTGACTTGATTGACAGAATTCACTTAGTTGAGCAGCTTAACATCCACTCATTTCTCCACCCATGAGACAAGCTTCTTCGCCTCCAAATCAATCTTTTTGGCGTTGAACACCATCGTTGGCCAGGCTGAAAGCCTTTTGAGTTCTACTGTAAGCTGAAACATCAAAGCATAACCTAAATTTTGAATTGTAACTAAACCAATGAGGAAGAGCTAGAACCCTACAAAGCTTGTGTATGAAGTAAGGCTTGTGGCTGAATTTGCTGGGTTTCGTGGGTACTGTACAAGGCTGTACATGATTCAAGGTTGCTTGCATGTAGCTGAACTCAGGTTATTAGGTAAGGAATGTACTGCACGTTGAGTTTAAATGCTTTATTCTTGGGGTTGGAGATTAGATCACCATTTTGTCTGAGGTGTAGTCTCCACTACCCTACTGTGAACAAGAAACCAGACCCTTTCTGATTCAATCCTTTTCGGTAACTGCATGCTAAGCCTTTTCTGTTACAACTACCCTACGTATAAGTGTTATTGTGACTTGACCAAGGTTTTCTATGACTCTGGCTTCTCAAGCTCTATGTGTTCACATGTTACAATGTTTCTGTTTCTGTAACATTGATCATTTCAGAGAAATTTTTTTCTCACATTCTTGTGATGAGTCGATAAATTTGTAACTAATCCTTCAATGCCAGTTTTAGTGTAATTTGAGTTGCTGAAGGGAAGCTATCTGTGAATGGTTTTTTGATGATACTGATGTTAGTTACCTGTATTCGTGACCAACTGTTACATGCAAGAAATGGTACAGAAACCTTGACTGGTAACTGGACTTGGAGGACTGCTAATGGAGTACTTCTGCAGGAAGCAACTCACGTGTTGTGTGTATAAATGTTTGTTATCCAAGAACTCTACCAACTGGAACTCTTGGGTTAATTAATGGTTTCATAATACTTTGTGTAACTACCATCCGGGAAGCTAGTTTTGTTATATCAAAATGGCCTGTTTTAGACTGTTTTCTTGGGTTAAAACCAAAGTCTGATGGTAATAGACTATGACTTTGCAGGAAAAGTTTTTTTTTTTTCTGTCCTTGAATCAGATTCTTGGGCATGTGTCACTACAGATATGGGCTGTGATTTCAGAAATGGTACCCTGGGTATGTTACTCTATTACATATTGATGTAAGGTTTCCATTATAGCTGATGGAATTAAAAGCTAGGGAAACTTTTGGTCTCTACAATTTGTTACTAGCCACTTGTTCCATAAGCCGTTTTCAGTTTGACAATATTCTTATATAATTTTTAATTAGGGTGTTCACTGAAGAAGTGGATTGCTTTAATAAGAAGTAATTAGGATATATTGTAAGTCCCGGTGATCAGATTATAACCATGATCAGCATGATCGCATCAGATTGCCGTTAAAAGAACCAACACTAACCTTCACAAAAGAATATTGGGGAAGATTCAAGAGAGCTAGCAGGTGTTCTTGGGAAAGAAGCGAAGAGGTCCTCGAACCACCATCCCTTGTATTCTTCCTTTTCTTTAGTGCAAAACCCACAATCGATAGAGCGAGCAAGAGCAGGTGAATGCTTATATTTATTACTTTCAGATAAGAAACTTAGTGTGAAGCAACAAACATTTGAGATCAGCAATTTTCAAGCTTAGTAGGCATCAATGACAGTAAAATTTTCATGAAAATAAAGCTCAACTTAGCAGACCTATAAACCAACCTTTCACCAACAACATGTTGAGGTTTTTAGATTTGTGAACACTGAGGAAACCATTCCTATGTCCTAAAACCATTCCAATTGACAAATCAAGCACACATATAGGATAAGAATTCTTGCCGAGGGATATAGTCCTAGAAAAAAATATTTTCTTTTATTGCTTCCAATCAATCTAACACATTGAAGGACTGAAATGATTATAATATAACCAGGGAAAGAACCTTCACAAAAAGTTTGGATGCATGGACTCACCCAAACCAGAGCCTACCCAATTGGACCGCTAAATCTCAACAAAGATGATTTGGGGAAAGTGCACATGAGTCCTAAAAGTTGGCAACCTTTTTCTATTTAAGTCCAGTTTTCTAATTGATTCCTAAACCTATTAAAACATGCGCACCGTTAGGTAACAGATCGACGGCACCTCTGAGTTGGCATAAACGCCGTCATCCTTCACGTGCCCCTTATGTGCAGCCCGTTTGCTTTGTGAGAAAACGGACATGGAGTAAGGAGTTGGCTTGAATGTCAACAATGGTGGTCTTGAACTTGATTCTTGCTGGAAGACAAAGAACAATGATTGGACACTGGCTGCTAAAATTGTAAAGATATTTGATGAACTGATCAAATTTCTTGTCTTTCCAACAGTTTGTTTCATTGTAATCAGAGAAAAGGATTGAAAAGGGATGAGGGAGACTGCCCAGTTGCTGGAAATTTGCAGTAATGTGTAGAAAATACTGCAAAAATATGGAGGAAATTCTACAACTTTGGCCCCTTTGATTGAAGCTTGACTTGTTGGCAAATGAATGAGTTCTTAGATTACTTTTTACTCGAAGCTAGCTTAAAAGATTTATGTTCTGCGAGAACTTTTGGTTTTTGGATAGCTCACTTGTGCAAAAAGTATGAAGCGTCTACAGTTGGCTGTTTGCACATAAGATACAAATTTTTAGCTGGAACTCTTTTTTTCATGCATTTTTGTGTTCTGACAAGTAATCTCGTGTAATTATGAGCTAATTTAGTTGTTAATATTGTGGTTCTAAGCTTCAAAATAGCTGAATTGAACTAGGGCCAAGTTGCTGGAAATTGCGGAATGGGCGCAAAATACTGCAAAATTTTGCAGTAAATTCTACAAATTTGGCCACTTTGACTCAAGTTTGACTTGTTGGTAAAATGAAGGAGTTTTGAGCTAAAATGTTATACCAAGCTAGCTTAAAAGATTTATGATTTGCTGGAACTATTGGTTTTTGAAAATTTAACTAGTGCAAAAAGTATGAAGCATCTAAAGTTCGGTGTTTGCACATAAGATACAGTTTGTAGCTAAAACTTTTTTTTCCTGCATTTTTGTGTTCCAACAAGTTATGTTGTGTAATTATGATTTATTTAGTTGTTAATCTTTTGGTTCTAAGCTTTAAAATAGATGAATTGAACTAGGGCCAAGTTTCTGGAAATTTGTAGGAATAGGCATAAAATACTGCAGAATTTTGCAGTAAATTCTACAAATTTGGCCACTTTGACTCAAGTTTGACCTGTTGGCAAATGAAAGAGTTTTGAGGTGAAATTTTATACCAAGCTAGCATAAAAGATTTATGATTTGCTGGAGATTTTGGTTTTTGAAAATCTAACTTGTGCAAAAAGTATGAAGCATCTAAAGTTATCATTTGCACATACGATACAGTTTTGAGCTAAAACCTTTTTTTCTCTGCGTTTTTGTGTTCCAACAAGTTATGTTGTGTTCCAACAACTTGTTAGTGTAGGTAAAATGAAGTTACATGTCACAGCACTAAAATTTGATCACTTAAAACTGAAAAACCAGTCAAGCTCTTGCAGAATCAGAAATAAAGATTTTCTCCAAATACACTTGCTTTTTAACTGAAAGGACACCTCTCCCATGTCTCAAATATATCAAAGAATACCTCAACAAAGTCTTAGACCAAAATGAATTCTCTATTAAAAAGTCAAATGGTAAGTCAAAATGTGCTAAAATGAGGATCATTTTTCTTCACAACTCCAACTTATCAAATTCAAGACAGAATAGTCCAACGGTTGAGAAGATAAAACAACAAAAATTCATTTTCATGCCTGTAGCTCAAGTACTTTATGATATATAAAGCATGTTTACTTTATGTGCTCAAACCATAACTTAAAATATGATATATATATACATGTTTGTTTTTTCAACCTATGTGATCCGAAAATTAACTTTGTGGATTGATCCAATTCCACCTCCGAAAAACAGCTTTCTTCTTCTTAGCTATAGTGTAGCAGCGAATAAGGTTGTAGGCTGTTGAATGCTTTGTTTCATTTGTTTCTCTGCAATCTGCCAAAAGTTTCGACTTTTCTTGTGACTATGTATCTCGCTTGGCAAACTGGGCCGCACATAAGCTTGGACACGTGTAGGATGACGGCGTTTAGTGCCAAGTCAGAGGTGTCGTCGATCACAGTTACTTAGGACTAACGGTGCTCATATTTTAATAGTTTTAGGACTTAATTAGAAAAACGTTAACTTTTAGGACTTAAATAGAAAAAGGTTGTCAACTTTCAGGAAAATTTTCATGAAAATGATGCTCAGCTTAGCAGACCTATAGATCAACTTTTTACCAACAAGTTCAGGTTTTTAGATTTATGATCCCTGTGACATGAGAGGAAACTATTCCATTGTCCTAAAAAACTTTCTACACCTGTGGGTGGTTTCTGGAGGGATATAATCCTCAAAAAATAAAGTTTCTTCTTTTGCTGCCCAATGAACTCAAATGATTATAACCAGTCAAGGAAGGAACCTTCAGAAAATCAAACACCATCAGTAAATAAGCAATTAATAATTTCTAGGCAATCAACTAAAAAACCCAATACAATCCTTTTCCTAATTAAAAAAAACCTAAACAAGCAACTAAAGATCCAAGGAAAAAAGGAGGCAACTAAGTTATGATTTGGCTGTTTATTTGTCTGAATAAAACGTAAATGTTGGGCTTTTTTGCTTTCCAAGCTTTTTTTAATGTTTGGCCAAGCTTCTTGTTCTTGCCTGTGACTTGCTTTCTTTTTCGAGCTCCAACTTGCACTTAAAGTTCAGCGAAACTTCAGAAGACGCCAACGCGACAACTTTCAGGTAAAGGCTGGCAGGAAAGCATTAACATCGGGCCTACCAAAACCAATTGTGTGGCTGGATTAATCATTCATGGGCTTATCTCTTCCTCTGCAGCTCTGCTTTTCATCTGCAAACCTGTTCTTGCTCTCACAACCCCTTCATCTACTGCTGTAGACATGGCCGATGCTATTGTTTCAGCAGTCCTGCAACAACTGGTGACCATAATCTCCGAGAAAGCAAAGCAAGAAGTGGAGCTTGTGACAGGCGTGGATAGGGAGATCAAAAAGCTCACCAGCAATTGTCAGGCCATTCAAGCTGTGCTGCAAGACGCAGAGAGAAAGCAAGTGAAGGAGGATTCCGTTAGACACTGGTTGAATGAACTCAAGGAGGTTTCTTATGATCTCGAAGACGTTCTAGATGAGTGGAAGACTTGCCTTCTAAGATTAAAGATCAGGCAACAACAGAAGCCCCATAACAAGGTCTGCTCCTTCCTCCCATCCCCTTGCTTTTGCATCAAGCAACTTGCTTTTCGCCATGACATTGCTCTCAAGATCAAGGAAATCAATGAAAGGCTTGATTTCATTTCTGAACAAAAAGAGAGATTTCACTTCGTTATCCACGAGAGAATAACTGATGAAGAAAGGCCCAAAACAACATCTTACATTGATGTTGCAGAGGTGCTAGGCAGAAAGCAAGATGAAGCTATTGTCAAAGGCATGCTACTATCAACACCGAGCGGTAGTAGTACTCAAGAAGAGGAGGCTCTACGTGTTATCTCCATTGTAGGAATGGGTGGTCTCGGCAAGACTACTCTTGCTCAATCTATCTACAATGATGGTGAAGTCAGAGCCTACTTTGACAAGAGAATGTGGATCTGTGTCTCCGATCCTTTCGATGAGAGAAGAATAGCTAGCGAAATCTTACAAGCATGTACAGGCCAACGTCCAAGGGTAGATGCAATGGATATCATATTACAACAAATTCGTGAACATATGTCGGAAAAGAAATTTTTACTTGTCCTTGATGATGTTTGGACACAGGATTTTGAGAAATGGAAACAACTCCTAAATACTTTGAAGTGTTCGCTTCCCGGGAGTAGAATTTTATTGACCACACGGAATGAAAATGTGGCTATGGTTTTCGGATCAAGACAAGTAAATATTTTTCACCTGGGGATCTTGAATGGAGAGGATTCTTGGTCATTGTTCGATCGGCTAGCATTCCACGATAGGATGAGGGATGAGATAGAAATGCTGGAAGATGTTGGCAAACAGATCATTGGCAGATGTGGAGGTCTACCTCTTGCAATAAAAATAATTGGTAGTCACTTGCAATTCAAAAGAACCAGAAAAGAGTGGCAAAATGTGTTAACGAGTGGAACTTGGGAAATTAAAGATGATAAGAAGGGTCTTTTTGGTCTCTTGCAATTAAGCTATTATGAGTTACCATCAGTTTCAAAGCGGTGTTTCTCATATTGTGCACTCTTCCCAAAAGACTTTTACTTTGGGAAAGATGAATTGATCAAGTTGTGGATGGCACAAGGTTTTTTTGAGGAGGCAGAAGAGAAAGAAGTTATAGCAGAGGAGTGTTTCAATGACCTGGTTATGCGATGCTTTTTTCAAGATCTTAAAGAATCTAGTGATGGAGAAATATATGAATTCAAAATCCATGATATAGTTCATGATTTTGCAATGTTTTTAAGTGAAGGTGAATGCTACTCAGTTGATTCCAATAACATGGACTTTTTTACGAGGGAAGCATCTCCGAAAAGTATACGGCACATGCTGTTGAATATTGATAAGAATCAAGGAAGCTTCCAATTTCCCAATAACATTTGTGGCTGCAAAAAATTGCGAAGCCTCCATATTCAGTGCAATCTCATGTTTACGCGAATAAATGCTGATTTTTCGGCACTAGATTGGGGACAACTCATGTGTGTAAGGACACTGAAACTAAATGCTTTGGAGTTTGAAGTCCTTCCAAAGGAGGTAGGGAAGTTAGAACATCTAAGGCAACTGAATTTGTCAGGTAACTCAAATTTAAGAGTATTGCCAGAAGCAATATGTGATTTATGCAACTTGGAAACGTTAGACATTAGTGAGTGTAGGAGCCTTGAAAAGTTGCCGCAGCGGATAGGGGAGTTGATCAAACTTAGTTATCTTTATAATTGGCAAACTGATACGCTCAGATGTATGCCAAAGGGGATTGGAAGATTAAGTAAAGTTAAAGTAATAGATAATTTTGTTATTAGCATGAGAGAAAAGGATGCTAGCCTTGCTGAATTGGGGAATTTATCAAACATTAAAGAAATCTGGATCACTGGATTGGAGAACATCAAAGATGTGAATGAGTGTATGAAAGTGAGATTGGAAGACAAAGCCAAGCTAAGGAATTTGGCACTCAAGTTCAACATGATGGGGGGTGAATTGGAGAGTGTGAAGGAAGAACAAGTGCTACAAGCCTTGAGTCCACCTTTATGCATCGAACGGTTGCAGATATTGGGATACAATGGCAATGGACTTCCTAATTGGATGGCATCACTGAACAACCTGAAATACCTCATCCTCCGAGATTGTGGAGAGTTGGAGCAACTGCCTCCCCAGCTGGGCAAACTGCCAAGACTTGCATCTCTCTATATAGGACCAATGCGGAGAGTGAAGAAAGTGGGAGCCGAATTTCTTGGAATACCACCACAAAAAATGCAACAAAAGTTGGTTATCTTCCCTAGTTTGAAATGTCTTACTTTCATCGAGATGGAGGGGTGGAAGGAGTGGGATTGGAGTGACAATGAAAAAGAGCATCCCATGCCCATGATCACTATCATGCCACATCTTAGTGAGTTGTTTATTCACAGATGTCCCAGCTTGACATCAATACCACGGGAACTTCTTAGGAAAGCCACACTACAAAGATTGGAGATTCATGATTGCCCAATTGTGGAAGAGCATTGCAAACAAGGAACAGGGGTGGACTGGCCCATCATATCTCACATCCCCGAGCGCTATATAGGCCGGTATGCACATATTATTTCTATTATATATTGATGTATCAATATCATGATTGCTGCTCTTTACCTTAATTAATTCAACATACAACCTTTGGTTGCCTCCTCCAATATTTCTCCCATTCTTTTATTATTGTTGAACAAGGGCGTTCCAGCCACCTTAATTTCATCAAAAGTTAATGTTTTGGCTACCATTTGCCTCTTTTTTTTTGGAGGAAAATTGGATGGATTTATAGCTAATGAATTACATATTTCCAATAATATTTCATGATTTCATTATATATAGAATTCCTGAATGCAATTACATGCATGTATTGATGCTTAGTGATATCTTTGGCTTCCTTCTGCAGGTCTAAAACTTTTTGAAACTACTAAAGCTTCCATGTTATCAGTTGGAGGATGTGAGACGAAAGTATCAAAACTCTCTCAGGCTTCAGTCACAGCTAAATTAATTTGTGTGATATAGCTTTTGTATAACATGTTTGTTACTTAGTTATGTAAGGTATGTATAGTTCTCGGAGATTGTACAACATATTTCGATTGTCTTCTTACCAAAGTTGCAAGAGTAGTGCTTTGTCTTTGCTGGATTACTTTATTCTCTCCTAGTCATGAAATTCTGCATCTGGATACACAACAAAATTCAGTTTTGAGTGCTAACTTGCAAACGGTTATTTAAAACACATCAATCAGGAAAACCAGATAACTTCTTATGACTGCTGTGCCTCAGAAAATAAGAAGACATTCAGAGGGTTGAGTTTCAAGGAACTTTTGAAACTTTCTACAATACCCACCCGGTACCAATGCCCCCCCAATCTTAACCGTTCATCTTGGCGTGGTAAAGAAAAGCGAAACTGTCTGACCAGGTAACAGGTGAGCGAGGGGAAAGAGAAAAAAGTGATAAAAAATTTTAAAATGCAATAAATATTTTTAAAAAGTAAAAAAAAAATTAAAAAGTAAAATTTCTTTAAAAAGCGATTAAATGTAAAAAACAGTGATAAAATTTAAAAAAGTGATAAATGTAAAAAAATTGGTAAATTTTTTTAAAAAGCTATTAAAAACCAAAAAAGTGAGAAATAATTATAAAATTTAATAAATAATTTTAAAAAAATTGATTAAATAAAAAAAAGATATAAAAAAAAATCAAGATATTTTTCAAAAAAAAGTGATTAAACTGAAAAAAGAAGATAAATATAAAAAAAAAGCAATAAAAAAGTGATAAACTTTTTTAAAATTATCTGTGTAAAAAAATATTAATTGCTGAATAATATACTAAATAATATACTTAATAAAATACTTTTTTTGTACATATGTCAATGATTCTCAAAATATAAAATCTATGTATATTGATGAACTTAGTAAAAAAATATTTATTAGCATTTTTGAATTTTTTTATCACTTTTTTTTTTTTGTTTTTAATCACTTTTTAAAAATATTTCCCATTTTTAAACATTTATCACGTTTGTTTATATTTTATCATTTTTTTATATGTAATCACTTTTTGTAGTTTTAAGCACTTTTTATTTATTTAATTGATTTTTGAAAAAAAATGTTTTTTTTTTATTTTTTATCACTTTTTTTATTTAATCAATTTTTTAAATTATTTATTACATTTTAAAATTATTTATCACTTTTTCAATTTTTATTTGCCTTTTAAAAGTATTTACCAATTTTTTAACATTTATCACATTTTCTTTATTTTATCGCTTTTTTATATATTTAATCGCCTTTTTTAAAAATTTTATCACTTTTTTGAATATTTAATCGCTTTTTCTTACATTTTATCGCTGAAGTTATTTTCATAACCGGGTCACATTAAAGGTACCTTCGAGGTGACCCGGGCACATATTTAGGTTACTTTAAAAGTGACCCGGTCACAACGAAGGTACCTTCAAGGTGACCCGGTCACATATTTAGGTTACCTTGAAAGTGACCCGGTCACATATTTAGGTTACCTTCAAAGTGACCCGGTCACAACAAAGGTACCTTCGAGGTGACCCAGTCACATTTTTAGGTTACCTTGAAAGTGACCCGGTCACAACGAAGGTACCTTCGACGTGACCCGGTCACATTTTTAGGTTACCTTCAAAGTGACCCGGTCACAACGAAGGTACCTTCGACGTGACCCGGTCACATTTTTAGGTTACCTTCAATGTGACCCGGTCACAACGAAGGTACCTTCAACGTGACCCGGTCACATTTTTAGGTTACCTTCAAAGTGACCCGGTCACAACTAAGGTACCTTCAACGTGACCCGGTCACATTTTTAGGTTACCTTCAACGTGACCCGGTCACAACGAAGGTACCTTCAATGTGACCCAGTCACATTTTTAGGTTACCTTCAAAGTGACCCGGTCACAACGAAGGTACCTTCGAGGTGACCCGGTCACATTTTTAGGTTACCTTCAAAGTGACCCGGTCACAACGAAGGTACCTTCGAGGTGACCCGGTCACATTTTTAGGTTACCTTCAAAGTGACCCGGTCACAACTAAGGTACCTTCGATGTGACCCGGTCACATTTTTAGGTTACCTTCAACGTGACCCGGTCACAACAGGTGACCTTCAAAGTGACCCGGTCACAACGAAGGTACCTTCGAGGTGACCTGGTCACATTTTCAGGTGACCTTCAAAGTGACCCGGTCACAACGAAGGTAACTCAGCGATAAAATGTAAGAAAAAATAATTAAATGTAAAAAAAAATGATAAAATTTTTAAAAAAGGCGATTCAATGTATAAAAAAAATTGATAAAATTTTTAAAAATGGCAATTAAAAGTAAAAAAAAAAAAGTGGTAAATTTTTTAAAAAATTAGAAAAAATGATAAAAAATAAAAAAAGTGAATAAAAATAGAAACAAAGCGATCACTAATGGGGAAAGTGAAAAAAATAAAATTTGAAAAGCGATCAAATATAAAAAATTTTATTAAATATGAAAAAAATAAAAAAAGTGATGAAAACAAAACAAAAGCGTTTGGAAACAACAAAAAAGCGTTTGTGAAAAGGTAAAAGGCATTTAGAAAAAAGGAAAAGCGATAAAAAATTAAAAAAAGTGATTAAAAATAAGAAAATGATAAAAATTAAAAAAAGTGAATAAAAATATAAACAAAGCGATTACTAATAGGGAAAGCGAAAAAAATAAAAAGCGATCAAATATAAAAAATTTTATTAAATATGAAAAAAATAAAAAAAAGCGATGAAAACAAAACAAAAGCATTTGGAAACAACAAAAAGGCGTTTGGAAAAAAGGAAAAGCAATAAAAAATTAAAAAAAGTGATTAAAAATAAGAAAATGATAAAAATTAAAAAACATTAATAAAAATAGAAACAAAGCAATTACTAATGGGGAAAGTGAAAAAAAAAATTAAAAGAGGTGTAAAAATATAAAAAAAGTGATTAAATATACAAAAAGCGATAAAATATAAATAAAAAAATTGATCAATGTTTAAAAATTCATACCAAACCTATAAAATACCATAAATATAAAAAAATGCGAGTAAAAAAAATTAGGAAATAACATAAAAAAATTGAAAAATATAATAAAAAAATGATTAAAAATAAAAAAGTGAGTAAAATTGGAAAAAGGGGAAATAATTATTAAAAAAGTTTGCAAAAATAAAAAACAGTTATTAAATATACAAAAACCCATAAAATAATAAAAAAAATTAGCAATCTTTAAAAAATTTAAAATATTTTTTTGTTGCGATTGACAACAGAAAATTGATGCAAAACCTATAAAATGCAATTAATATTTAAAAATGCCAGTAAAAAATGAAAATAGCAACATAATTGATATAAAACCGATTAATTATCAAAACAAGCGATTAAATATAGAAAAGCGATAAGAGTGGGAAAAAACTTTGTAAATGTTTGTGAAAAGCTATTAAAAAATGAAAAAGTTTTAAATAATCGTAAAATGTAATAAATATTTTAATAAAACCATTAAAAAAAATAAAGTGATAATAACCTACAAAAAAGGGAAAAGTATTAGGAAGACTGATTATATATACAAAGTGATAAATAATTGAAAAAATGATAAGTAATTATAAATTTTAAATAGGCAATAATAATTATTAATACGTGACTATTAATTTACAAAAGGGTATGATATTTGCAAAAAATGATACAAATTTTAAAAATATCATAAAACATCTAAAAATGTGATAACAATAATAAAAATTACAGAATAAAAAGGTAAGAAAATGCTATAATATTCATTATGAAACTGGTAACATAATTGAAAAGAATACATAAATATTATAAAAGCCAGTAAAATATAACTACAGTGAGATTAATTTTAAATAGTGAAGTAACTATGAAAAGTGATAGTATTATAAAAATGCGATAAAACTTCAAATAATGCAATATGTAACCGAATACATTAACTATATAATTTTAATATGTAATTTTAAATGAGATAATGTTATCAAAACTCTGTTTAAGAATATATCTGTGAAACGCTTGCTCTGTTTAAGAATATCTCTGTGAAACGCTTGCTATTTTATATTAGATTTCAATTTACATTAAGATCTTATATTCTTAATTTTAATTTGATATTTATAGAATAGGCTAAGTGCATACCGTGGACATAGAAGCGTGAAGCCATTGTTGTAGTGGTTTGATGGGTTTCCAAAAACTGTGAAAGATATAATGAGAACAACGGGTATGTTCAATACAGTCAAAACATTGAAATCCACATACTGTGACAGACACTTAATTCGTGCACTTAGTCACTTTTGGTAGAATACTACACACACATTTCACTTCCCATCTATCGGAGAGATGACCATGACACCTGTAGATTTTACGCAATAACCGGTTTGCGCTGCAGTGGCGATCCAATTCCTATTGATATGGAAATATGTGCAGATGCCTCCCACCTGCAACTATTAGTCGGTGATGGTTGGGAGATATTCCATAACAAAAGGAAGGTGACTTTTAAGTTAGTACTTGAGACGTATAAAGGTTACAGATCAAATACTATGGAGAGAAAGAATCATTTGGTCCGTGTTTTCCTAGCAACTTTTCTTGGCACAACTATATTCTGTGATACAAGCACGAGTAGTTTTTACACATGGTGGATTTCAGTTGTAGCAAGTACATCCCAACTGGGAAAGTATAATTGGGGAAGTGATGCATTGGCTAATCTTTACTTATATATGGATGGTCTGAGCAGGGGTGCTCAAGGGAGTGATGGGTTTTGGCAGTCATGGCAGGTAACTATTATATACGTGAATTACTTTATTTTATTATGTACATCAGTTACATTTAAAAAATGATTATTAGATGATCATGTTCAATATGAATTATTTGTAACCACAGACATGGGCGTGCGAGCATTTCATGGATATTGGGCCTAACCTAAATTTGAGCGGAGATGGGACATATCCTAGAGCAAAGTACTATGCTGAGGGACATTTGGGGGGCATGCCATATGATACTGAAGTGTATATAAAGCTATTTAAAACAGTACACAGGGCGGCGGTGAAAATGTGGCCATGGGAGAAGTACATGGATGACCTACCACAGTACGTTAGTGAAAGTTTAGGTGCAACAAGGTGTCGAATTTTACTAGAAAGCTCATGTGGTAGAGCCTGGTTTTTAGGTGAGAGGGTGTTCAGACAACACATTAGCTATCGGCCAGTGCATGACAAGACCATCCCGAACCCACCTCCAACATTTATGTTCAACCAAAAGTGGCATGGTGCAAAACTGACAGCAGCAGTTGCAGGATCATTATGGGATAATAATTCAACAATTATGTTTTCTGGTACATTTTAGTTGTGGTGGGAGGGCATGATGAAGGAGCTTGCCGAAGCCATGAAAGGTGGGGACCCAGGTGCATCTACCAGTGGGGTTGGTGGGACATCTATGTCAACTGTTGCACGAGAAATAGACACTACAGTAGAAGGTTCTGAAATACAGCTACCAGGTACATCTATGTTGCTCCCAGATCTGGAAACAGGAGAGGCTAAACTCCTAAAAATTCCTAGCATTGATGATGAAGATGTTAAGGGTCTACCACTTGATCCTTCGATAAAATCTGTAAGTTTGTCATCTTATACGTTGTTGTACTCAATCTCATTCTACGCTGATCTTTTGATTTGAAAATGTTATGTATAGGTGAAAAGGGACACTGTAGAGAAGTTACTGCGCTTGGTGACAGGTCTAAAGAAGGCTGTAACGGACAAAATGTGGAAGGATGTGAAGAAATTCTCTTTGAAACAGTGTGTAAGTATATAGTCTATATAAAAGTTTGTTGTCATGTATGACATATTAATGATATATTCATTTGATTACAGGTGTCATGTGGCGGAACAACTGGAGACACTAGCTTGGAACACATGCAACATCGTCGTCGTGGGAAAGAAGTGGTGCAGGATGAAGGTTTCATCAGTGATGGAGATGAAAGCGATGAAGTTGGTACCGAATCCCAATCAGAAGGAGATGATGCGGAGGATGATGTGCAGCATGAAGACATTGTTGGTGACGAAGGTTTACATGCTTATGGTTTGATTGAAGAGGATGAGGAAAACGAAGAAGATGACTCAGATACAGAGTCGGATTATGAACCTGGGTCGGAGTCAGATGAGCCTGCATTTGATGGATGCGTCGAGAACCGTACAAAGCACAATGAAGATAGGTCTGCAGCTAAGAGGGGAAGAAGAAGGTAAATGGCATTGGAACTAGGAAAGTTTTGAATTTTCTTTGATGAAAATATGCACGCCTTTTTTAGCATCTTATGTTATATCGATGTATCATGGATGCTAAATTGTTATTCCTCTGCATGTTTATATAGACTGAAGTATGATATACTTATTATTACTTTCCTCTTATTTCCATTAATATGTATTTGTATACAAAAAAAATAGTTTTATGAACATATTCTCGCATTTCAATTACCAATATTGCCTTTGTTTACGTTTTAAGATAGGTCTAGTGCATACTATTAGAGTTAAGGCAAAGTTTAGGGTTAAGGCGAAGTTTACCTTTTTAAGGTTAAGAGTAGGCTTAGGGGTAATGTTTAAATGTTTTAAATTTAGGATACTTAAAATTTAAGGTTTATGTTTTGGTTTTATGGTTTTGTGAATAGGTGTAGGGTATGAGATTTAGGGTTATAGAAAGTAATTTTTTTGAAAATTTTAAACTTAAAGCAATTAAGATGATAGAAACTAATAAAAAAATATTGTATTTTCAAAGAAAGTGTATATAGATTTTTGGAATTGTTTCAGTTTAAAATCACAGTAAATTGATATTTATTTTTTTGTAAATAATCACTTTCAAGTAAACTGGGGTAACCCCTTTCAATTAGGCCAAAGTTCAAGCGTATCAGAGGTAGAAAAAACCCACTAACATTTTTAAGTTACCTTTGAAATGACCCGGTCACAATGAAGGTACCTTCAAGGTGACTCAGTCACAACGAAGGTACCTTCGAGGTGACCCGGTCATACTTTTAGGTTACCTTCATTGTGACCCGGACACACCCAAGGTACATTCGTTATGACCCGGTCTCATTCTTAGGTTACCTTCAAAGTAACCCGGTCATAACAAAGGTACCTTCGACCACATTTTTAGGTTACTTTCAACATGACCCGATCACAACAAAGGTATATTCAACGTGACCCAGTCACAGTTTTAGGTTAGCTTCAATGTGACCCGGTTACACATAAGTTACCTTCCATGTGACCCGATTACACTTAAGGTACCTTCCACGTTGTTGATAGAGGTCCACGAAGATCAGCAAGGGCTCCTCGGCCAAATCCCAAGTATCGTGGCTGAAAACCTTTGTGGGGAGATTTTTTGCATTTCTGTTAAACATTTGTTGAGCACGTTTCTATCAGCAGAGCACGTTTATTTATTAAAAAAGTCATGCCACGATAGGAACGTTGTTTTATGGGTTAGTAGTGCGTGGCAGTTTCATTCTCTTCCTATTTAAAGAACATCAGCTAGTAAAGGAGGATAGCAAGCATTTATCTCAGACTTTTGTGGTCTAATTCTCACCCAAAGAGAATATATCTTCTTTGCAAATTCGCTGAGTTCTGATTGGGACCTATCATTGGTATCAGAGCTGCACTACGTCCTTCTTTGATCATTGCAACACCGATGGCCACGAACAAGGAGCGGATAGAGCTTTTGGAGACAGCGATGGAGGGAGTCCAGGATGGGCTACACCAGATGGAACAAGGAGTGGCTGATAAGCTGCAACAGTTGGAGGAAACCATTAGCCGATTATCGGAGGTTGTGTTATCCAGCAAAGAAGCTTCGGGTGCTAGTGGTTCTGGGCGTGAGAGGCATTCACGCAACTACCAGGACGAGACGGAAGTTTGTAGGAGAATTTTCTCATCCAAAACAGCCAAATTAGAATTTCCTCGATTCTCCGGAGATGATCCAACAGAATGGTTTAATAGAGTTAACCAATTCTTTGAGTTTCAGGATATGAATGAGACTCAGAAGGTCCCCTTGGCATCCTTCCATTTAGAAGGCGAAGCTAACCAATGGTGGCAGTGGATTCGCAAGGCATTCCAGGTTGAAGGAAAGACGATGACTTGGGAAATATTCGAAGAAGAGCTGTGGGCTCGTTTCGGACCATCAGACGCTGAAAATTTTGATGAAGCCTTATCGAGGGTGCGACAAGAAGGATCTCTACGCGATTATCAACGTGAATTCGAGAGGCTGGGCAACCGAGTTCGTAACTGGACTCAAAGGGCTTTTGTGGGAACTTTTATGGGAGGGTTGAAGGCGGAAATAGCGTATGGTATCCGAATGTTCAAACCTCAATCATTGAAAGATGCCATTAGTTTGGCCAGGATGAGAGATGACCAGCTACAGAGGCAGCCAAATTTCACAAGGCCACCACCGCAACAATTCCGGCAGCCCCCACCCCCACCATTACCTACAGCAGTACGTGCCACCCCAACTGTTAACACAACTCCGGTTCGGCGCTTAAGCTGGGAGGAAATGCAGAGGAAGAGGGCCCAAGGATTATGCTTCCATTGCAACGAAAGGTTCACAGCGGGCCACCGTTGTCAAAAACCACAACTCTTATTGCTGGAGGGTTCGATTGGGATGAACGATGTTCTTTGTGCAGAAGGCACAGAGCCGACGCTAGCAAATGATGAGCAGGGGGAACCACCGGAGCCGGAGATCACACTACATGCATTAACAGGGTGGCTCGGCCCCAAGACCATGCGAGTTAAAGCCAGTATTGGTCCCCAGGAAGCCATAGTGTTGATAGACAGCGGATCAACCCATAACTTCATCAGCGAACGTCTGGCGAACCTGTTGCAGCTACCGGTGGTCTCCACAGAATCCTTCACAGTTCGTGTAGCTAATGGGGCACGGTTGAAATGTTAGGGACGTTATGAGAAGGTATTAGTAAACTTACAGGGTACCATTTTTACTCTTACACTTTATTCACTCCCACTGTCAGGGCTGGATATTGTGCTAGGAGTTCAGTGGCTAGAAACATTGGGGTCTGTGATTTGTAATTGGAAGCAGCTGACTATGGACTTTGTGTAGGAGGATCAAAACTGCAGGATACAAGGGATTCATGCTCAACCAATCCAGGTAGCATTTCATAAGGAATGTGCCAAAGAGTTTAGACAGGGACATGCGATATTCGCTATGTACCTTCAAGCCACCATAGGATCCCCGTCTGTACCAGCGTATATGCGACAAATCTTGGAGGAATTTCCAGAATTATTTGAAGAGCCCACAAGCCTTCCACCAGCTGAGAAATCTCACATTGCATTACCCTCAAAGAGGGGACGGAACCTATTAATGTGCGGCCCTACCGTTACGCTCATTACCAAAATGGGGAGATTGAGAGGCAAGTGCAGGAGATGCTTAAATCAGGACTCATCTGAAACAGCACCAGCCCTTTTTCTTCTCTGGTATTACTGGTAAAGAAAAAAGATGGAAGCTGGCGTTTCTGTACCGACTACAGGGCACTTAATACAACAACAATCAAGGATTGCTTCCCCATTCCGGTAGTGGAAGATATGCTGGACGAATTACATGGAGCTGCTTATTTCACTAAGCTGGACCTGAGAGCAGGGTATCACCAAGTAAGAATCCACCCTCCTGATATTGAAAAGACTGCTTTTCGAACCCACAATGGCCATTACGAATACTTAGTCATGCCTTTTGGCCTATGTAATGCACCCTCCACATTTCAGGCCGTCATGAACTCCATATTTCGTCCTCATCTTAGTAAATTCATCTTGGTTTTCTTTGATGACATTTTGATTTATAGTCCTACTTGGGAAGCACATTTATCAAATGTTAAACAGACTCTTGAGATCCTGCAGCGACACAAGTTTTTTCTCAAGGCAAGCAAGTGTGAGTTTGGCCTACAAGAGATCGAATATCTAGGCCACATTATTACGCCCCAAGGGGTAAAGGTGGACAATAAAAAAATTGCCGATATGGTTGCATGGCCTGTACCCACTAACATTTCTGAGTTACGTGGATTCTTAGGTCTGACGGGGTATTACAGGAAGTTCGTCAAAGATTATGGATTCATTGCCTGACCCCTTACCGCTCTCCTCAAAAAGGGGCAATTCAGATGGTCCGAAGAAGCTGAAGCTGCCTTCAACTCGTTGAAGCAAGCCATGACTACAACACCAATTCTAGCCATGCCCAACTTTCAGGAACCTTTCACTATTGAAACAGATGCTTCTGGAGATGGCATTGGAGCAGTGTTGACTCAACGTGGCAAACCCATAGCATACATGAGCCGAGCCCTTGGAGTCTCTAAAAGATCATGGTCTGTCTATGCCAAGGAGATGCTTGCCATTATTGAAGCAATACGTCTATGGCGCCCTTATTTGCTAGGAGGTAAATTCTTTATCCAAACTGATCAGTGCAGCTTAAAGTATTTTCTAGAAAAAAAGGTGGGCACAACCGAGCAACAAAAATGGGTGCAAAAATTATTAAGCTATGATTATGAGATCATCTATCACCCGGGCCGCGAGAATTCAGCTGCTGACGCTCTATCCCGGAAGCCCGACAGCCCAGTCCTGCACCACATCTTTACATCTGAAGTTGATTTGTGGGAAGAGCTAAAGAACGCTTATGGAGGAGATACATATATCCAGACCTTGCTTAAAAATTTCAACAACCAGATTGAAGGGTCATATGCTTGGCGGAATAGGCTTCTCTTGTTCAAAGGGAAGGTGGTGGTGCCTGCAAATCCACCAATTAGAGCTAAGCTCCTATTTGAGGTCCACGACACTAAAGTAGGGGGCCATTCAGGAGTGCTGCGCACTTACAAGAAGTTAGCCCAACAATTTTACTGGCCAAACATGTACCAGTCTGTTAAGAAATATGTTCAAGAGTGTCAAGTTTGCCAAAAAGTTAAATAAGAAACTATGGCTCCAGCTGGACTGCTGCAACCGCTACCCATTCCCTGCCAAGTATGGGACGATATTTCTCTCGACTTTATTGAAGGGTTGCCAACTTCCATGGGGAAAAACACCATATTAGTAGTGGTTGACAGGTTAAGTAATCTGCCCATTTCCTCACTTTAACTCACCCTTTTTCTGCCAAAATGGTTGCTGACCACTTTGTTGAAGGAATTATTAAACTCCATGGAGTCCCTAGATCTATTGTAAGTGACAGGGATCCGATCTTTATTAGCAATTTTTGGCAGGAGTTCTTTAAATTATCTGGTACCAAGCTGCACCTCAGCTCCTCATATCATCCTCAATCGGATGGCCAAACTGAGGTTGTCAATCGCTGTGTGGAGCAATATCTGAGGAGCTTTGTCCATCAATGGCCTCGTAAGTGCACTACTAAAAAATCCGGCATTTCTAACTGTCACATTACCAACGGCTTAGCCGTTGGTAAGTACCAATGCGTAAAACCGTTGGTAACATTTTTCCAACGTGCACGCGTTGGTGAAATTTTTGATTTTTTTTTTCATTTTTTTTAGTTTACCAACGGTTTAAGCCGTTGGTAAAATAATATGAGTGTCACTGTTCATTTTCCAACGTGCAGCTGTTGGAATTTTTTTTTTTTTTAAGTTTACCAACGGCTTAGCCGTTGGTAAAATATTAGACCTGTCACTGTTCATTTTCCAACGGCTAAGCACGTTGGTAATATTTAAATGAAACGGTGCGTTTTAGTGATAAACTTTCCAACGGCTAGGCCGTTGGAAAAGGCAATTTAAAATCGCCTGCGCGTTCCCAGCTTGCAGTCGTCTTCCCCGACTGCAATTTTCGTGCTTCTCTCTCTCTCTCCTGCGATTTCTTCCCACAACACACACATTCACGTTCTTGGCTCAATTTTTCGCTGAAACCGCTTCGTTGGGGAGAGATTTACCTCGATTTGGTGTTGTTTGGGGTGATCTGAAGGTTTGTGGGGATTATTTTCGAGTTTTGGCCGAATTTTTTTTTTTTTATTTCTTTTCTTATTTGAGCTTCTTGGTTGATAATGGGTTAAATATTCTGGTTTTTTTTGTAGGATTGAAGTTATTTGGAGGCGTTTGAAGGAAGTAAACACTTGGATTTGAGGTGAGTTGGTTTATTTCGAATGTTTTTAATTTTTTCCCCAATAATTTCGAATATTCCAGATTATTACATGTTAATTTGGTTTGAATTTGTGCAATATTTGTGATTTGCTGTTGTTAAGTTTTTAGGTGACCCATTACAATTGGAAATGTTTTATGTGCATTTTCTTATAATTTTAAATTTATTTTCGGGATTAATTATTTTTAAAATATGAAATTATTACTTTTAAGTTAATTATTTTTTGTACCCAATAATATAAATATAATAACAGTTATAATAATAATTTATTATTAGTTGCATACTTTTGTTGTAGTTGCCATAATTTTGTTATAATTTAAAAATTTGTTTAAACAAATAAATTAAATTTCATTTAATTAAAAGAACGTGTTTTTTGACTTATTTTCTTTATACTGCCCATGCCTCAATTGATTGAGTGAGCATTATAGTTCATGACAGTAATAGGTATTTAGATTTTTTTTTTAAAGATTAACAACTTCATAAGAATTATAGTAAAAGTTAAAGAATTGTGTATTTACCACTTATTATTATTATTATTATTATTCACTAATAATTAGCGTTTGTTTTGAACTAAGTTATTTCAAAAAAACATGAGGATGAATTAAAGGGATGATATATTTATAATTTTATTATTATTATTATTATTATTATTATTATTATTATTATTTCACTAATTATTATTATTATTATTATTATTCACTAATAATTTGTTTTGTTTACAATTGTATTTCTTATTTTTTGTTATTTTTAACCTGGCTGTCTCTTCTTCTTAGGTCTATTTTATTTTTATTTCTTATATTATTCTCAATTTTTCAAATTTTATCTATTTTATGCATTTTTATGTTTAAAAATTTTCAACTAATAAAACAAAAGATAACTAGTAAATCCAAAATAAAAAAATACTAATAAAATAATAAATAAATCCTTAAAAAGAACAAAAAAAAATAGATCAAAGAGCAATTGATTTTTTTATAAAAAAAAATAGAAACTCAGAAAATAAAAAATGGATGCTAATAAAAGAACAAAAAAATATTTTATTCCTTAAGAGGAACTAACTAGGATAACTAATAAAATTGATAAAAAAATAGATAAAACTGATAAAAGAATAGATAAAAATGATAAAAAAAAAACAAACAAAAACTAATAAAAGAACAAATAATAAAAAATTGGAAAAATATAAATTAAAAAATATAAAATAAAAAATAGGAATGATAAAAAGAATAAGTAAAAATGATAAAAGGACAAATAAAACTGATAAAAATAAATAAGAATTGATAAAAGAATAGATAAAACTTATAAAAAAAATGATAAAATATATAAAAGTACAAATGGAATCGGTAAACAAAATAAAAAAAATTGAGATTTAACAGATGGAAAATTTCATAAACAGATCTAGAGACCAATAGACAAAATGTATAAAGTGATGCTATTAAGATTTAACAATTGAGTTTGGGAAAGTTAAGGAAAAAAAGACTTATTTTACTGAATAATGTACTACAATCATGTTGACTTTGGAAAATAAGACATTAAAATTTTTTTTGAAGGAATTTGGTTAAAAACACTATTATTGTTTATCCTAAACTTTAAAACTGTAAAGACAAAATGTTACCCAAACTATAAGTCTATAATACTAACAGTATAGAGACACCGTATACCTACATCTAAACTCTAATATCAAGATGTTAGAGCGTAATCTTAACACTAAGTTTAACTTTACCATAAACCCTAAATAAAATATTTGAACCCCAATTTGCAAAAACCCAAGACTCTTACGTTAACCTTAACCTTAACTATAAACTCTTTAGAGACATCACCAAGTTATGAGACTTAAACCTTAAAACCCTAAATCATAAAGTATTAACGCACAGTATAAACCCTCATCCTAAACTTTAAGTTTCTTTATTCATTACCTTGTTTACTTAGTAAAGCGTATAAACTATCAAAAATATATGTATAACAATATGGAATTTAAATAGTAAGAGCAATAACAATAATGACAACAATAATAACAATACTTCCCGTACGTTAATCATAAGAACAATAAGTTACCATAAAAAACTTGGATTATCTAAGAAGACTTTGAAGGTACTTACGTAAACCTGAGCGAACTTCTGTTATTTTTATTAACTCAATATTAAACTAGGAAACGTATATGATTTAATAGATTGAGGTGTTTATGATTACGAACAGATTTTGTTTGTTATGGATTCCCGCCGTAGTTGGATGTACAGTAACCGTTATTTGCCTGGTCGAACGGATTACACACAACAGTGGGAGGCTGGGGTGGAAGAGTTTATATCATTTGCTGTCTCTCACCCTGAAACCATGAGCGGGATATGCATTCGCTGTCCTTGTCGGAAATGTAAGAATTTGCGGTTTAGACAGTCTGATGATGTCAGAGTTCATCTGTACAAATGGGGGTTTATGCCTTTTTACTTGAATTGGACCGCTCATGGTGAGGCATTTAATGAGGCATCATATACTGATCCGGCTGTTGGTGGGCTTGATCAGTTCGACGAGAGGTGTTCGAGGAATCTGTATGAAAGGCTGGTTGTAGATGCTGTTGCCCCTGGTTACTCAAGAATCGGTGAAGAGAATGTTGCAGAGCCGAATGAAAGTGCAAAAAAATTTTATACTCTTCTGAATTCAGCATCAACTCCTTTATGGGATGGGTGCGAAAATCATTCTGAGTTATCTGCTGCTGTCCGTCTGCTCAACCTTAAGTCTGAGTATCACATGTCAGGAGCATGTTTTAATGGCATTGCCCAACTGATGAAGGAGACTCAACCAACAGATAGTAAGATGCTTTCAAATTGGTATGAAACTAAGAAATTAGTTTCGCAGTTGGGTCTGTCTCACGAGAAGATTGACGTCTGTGTGAATGATTGTATGTTGTTCTGGAAAGATGACAGGTGTGAGCGTATTTGTAAGTACTGTGGATCTGAGAGATATAAGCCGAAGAAGGGATGTCGTGGTAAAGATCGACCGAGAAAAACCATGCATTATTTACCACTTACCCCTCGTCTCCAACGCTTATTTGCGTCATTGTCAACAGCTGAGCATATGAGGTGGCATAAGGAGCAAACACAGGTCCCAGGTGTTATAAAACATCCATCAGATGGTGAAGCTTGGAAACATTTTGATCAGACTTACCCATGGTTTGCTTCGGAATCACGAAATGTCAGATTGGGGTTGTGTGCCGATGGATTTATACCTTTTGGACCATCTGGGAAACAATACTCTTGTTGGCCTGTGATCGTTACTCCGTATAATTTGCCCCCCTGGATGTGCATGAAAAAACCCTATATGTTCCTCTCGTTGCTTATCCCAGGTCCACGTAGCCCAAATGTCTGAGATGGATATACATATTGAAAACAATTTCTCAACCTGGCTCCGACACTATGTACGTGTGCTTTTAGTCAATATGTATTGCAACATGTTAAGTTGCAATAAAAGTCTCCTTATATATTGTCCATAATTGAATTTGTTTTACATAGGTTGATGACCCAGGTAACAATATTGTCGAAAACATCTTGTGGGATGTTGCATGTGGGCCCTCACGTCGGGTTCAGACATGGCCGGTTTATTTCACAAATGGGTACAAGTTTCACATAAGTGAATGGGGGAAGGATAAATCAACATTTAATAGTGGAGTGTGCATACGCAGCACGGGTGCAAGTGAAGTTGAATGTGATTTTTATGGTATACTAGAAGAAGTCATTCAACTCGAATATCCGGGCTTTCCACATAAGAATGTTGTCTTGTTTAGGTGCAACTGGTTTGACCCAACACCTGAACGTGGAACTCGAATGCATAAACAGTTTGGGTTAGTTGAGATCCGGAATAGCCGCAGATATCAGAAGTTTGATCCTTTCATTCTAGCATCACAGGCTGACCAAGTTTACTACACACAATATCCGAGTAAGTCACGTGAAAGAAACGGGTGGTCAGCTGTTATGAAGATAAAACCTCGATGGATAATACAGTATGCAATTCTGGACAAGGATGACGTGTATCAAGACAGTGGATCCGTGAATTGTCAAAGAATTGAAGATGACCCAGTTGAGGAGTTAGCTGACCCGGGTGTGGGTGATGATATTGAAGAAGATGTACTTGAGGAGGGGGGATCTAATGGCGAGACAGAGGATGAGGAGGAGTTTATATCCGATGACAGTGACACTGAAGAGTCGGAGGAGTTTGACGAGAATGGAAGCAGTGGGTCGAATGAATGATTAGATAACATGTACTAGGAATAATGATAACCTGTAATTACTAATGTGTAGAATATATTTGGTAAATTTATGTACCCCTAATACTCCACAATATATGTCAGACAATATATGTTATGTTTAATTTACCTACTTAGCTAATAATAAATGCAGATGCCTCGTAAAGGGGATAACACCTATAAACGCCGACCTGGGAAAGGACCATTAGTGCAGTTTAAGGAGGTAATGGAGCCAATACTTAATGAACGACGTAGGATGGGTTCTTCATCCCGTGCACAAGAGTATGTCGGTGTAGAGATGCCGGATACAACAGTGCCAGTGACGCATGTCCATTCACATGAGCACCGATCTTACGGCGGTGGAGGCACGCCATCTGGACATGGATCTGGTGCGCGCCACGTTAGGCACCCCATAGTGACGACTCATCCCTCAGATGATGATATACATATTGATGACATCTCATCATCGATGTCACAGACAGCAGGCCGACCGCGGATGAGGATATCCCCATATGGTAACACGTAAGTGATAAATACCAGACACATGTATTATTAATAGTATGATTATTACTTTACATGGAATCATCAACAAGTAAGTAACTAACAATTTCAACGTCGCAGATTCATTCCAGCTGCAGCGACACGGTTAGTGACACCCTGTTTCACCACACATTTCAAACCCTATTCTGATTAGTCATCCGTCTCTCCATCAGACCTGCAGCAATGGTGGCGTGTTTTTTAGGTATAACAATAATATTACTATGATAATGATGTAATAATGTTATAAGATTAAGAATTGTTTTTTTCCATTCTAATAGTTTAAATTTATTAACCTGTACAGAGGAGCTGTGAGTGGGATCCGATACACCATAATGAGGTGTATCGGGTGTGGAATATCTTGGGAGCACAGCATTACAGAAGCATGATGTCAGAAATTCGACGTGTGAAAGATCCTATTAAACGTCGAGCGAAGGCAAACTTTATGTCAGATGATGCATATGCAGAAATGGAGGCATATTGGGCAAGTCCGGAGTTCATTCAGAAGTCCGCTAGGTTCAAGGCAATGTGAGCAACAGTGACTGACGAGGATTCACAGTCTAGCTCTTGCAGCGCGACATATGCAGGGGGATCTATCTCGATGTCTGCACATCAAGAGCAAATGGTATGTATCTCGGTAATGATCTTTCATTTTACATGTCAGATACTAATGAAATTAAATTACATATTAATGTTACGTTTCATTCAATTAGAGAGAGAGAGATCCTGAGAAGAAGGACCCTGGCTTGTTTAAAGTTTTTCAAGTAACACATAAAATGAAGAATGGGAAATATGTTAGTAAGCGCTGTGAAGAAGTTGCTGTAAGTATTATAACTGTTTGTTCACAATTAATTCTTAAGAAAATTACCATGTTTTACAAATAGTGACTGGATTAAATGTATTTTATTATGTTCCTGTAGACTCGTATCAGTGCAGAGATTGAGGAGCAAACACAACAGGAGGATGGAATAGAGGCAATTGATGAACTAGCAATCATTAGTACTGCATCTGGCGGTAGAAGGAGGGGCCGTGTATTTGGATTAGGATCTGAGTAGTGTGTCATACCGGGACGCCGACAGCCAGGTGCCATCCCGCCTATCGACATCACACAGACACCGCAATTCAACGAGCAAGTACAGAAGATGATGGCGGAGGAGAATGCGCGAAGGGATGCTGAGTACGAGAGGAAGCTAGAGAGAATTAAGAGGAGACAGAGAGCAGAGATGGAGGCTCAGAGAGCCGCATTGGAGGCAAACCAGGCTCAGTTGGAGATTATATGTCGTTCGCTAAACCTTCCGTGCCCACCGGCTCAACCAGTTCCACAGTATCCTGCTGACTCAGACTCGGAGGATGAGGAGATAGTCAGGACTCCGTGATGGGCATCATGAACAGGTTAGCGCATTTCCAAAGTTCTTGTGTTATCAGACTGACATAATAAATTTTAGACATAATTAAGACTCAGTTGATATTATGAAATGTGTAATCCGTTGAATGTTGTATGCTTTCTTCCAGACATATATGTTGCAGTTTTAATTATGCTATATTTGAGAATATTTTATTTTAATTACGTTTGCATAGCTGTGTAATGTTTTATTGCTGAGTAAAGCTGGGGGAACTTTTGAATTGATATGTTAATTTTGAGTGTGTATTCAAACTGGGAAAAATACGAAACAACCGAAACGGGTAACGTTTAATGTACATTACCAACGTGCAAACGGGGAAATTACCAACTTGCGCGCGTTGGTAATTACCGCCTGTCATTCTGTTACCAACGCGTATGGAAGTTGGTAATTACCAACGGCTTCATAACAACTCCATTACCAACTGATGTAAGTTGGTAACTACCAACGCGGGTTCTTACCAACTGTCAGGCAGTTGGTAAGTTACCAACTTCCAGCAGTTGGTAAGTTACCAACGTGTAGCAGTTGGTAACTGCAACTACGCGATGGAAACCAACCTTGGTTCATGACCGTTGGAAATTACCAACGTGAATTATACCAACGGTTATATGTTGGAATTTACCAACGCGTTATAAATTGCTCGTTGGTAAAATGATTTCCAACGTATCGAATACCAACGGCCAATTACCAACGTGCAGAAGTTGGTAAATTAAGTTACCAACTGCTGCACGTTGGTAAATGGCAGTTGGTAAAGTCCTAAATTTTTGTAGTGGTGGTGTTCTTTTTTACCTTGGGCTGAATACTGGTATAACACCACTTATCACATCTCCACGGGAATGACTCATTTCCAAGCACTGTATGGGCGTCTACCTCCTCTTATTCCGAGGTATCAACCTGGCAACACACCAGTTCATGAAGTTGAGCAACACTTAATCAATCGGGAAGAATTGCTTCAGCAACTCAAGGCTAATCTAGAGGCATCGGTTAACCGTATGAAGCAAATGGCTGATCGAAAGCGTCGGTATGTCTCATTTGAGGTCGGTGACATGGTCTTCCTCAAGCTACAGCCTTATCGATAGCAGTCAGTATTCAAGAAAATACACCACAAACTCGCCAGCTGTTTCTATGGACCTTTCCCTATCATCCAAAAAATTGGAGCTGTTCACACTTAAGATATCTTAAACGTGACCCAGTTATCTTTTTAGGTTATCGTCAATGTGGGCCGGTCACATGTTTACTACTATTGCTGTGTTATGGTTTTTGACATTTAGCCTTAATTTATTCTATTATTGTATTTTATTTTTATAGAAGGTAATTATTTGCCCAAATTATAATTTTTTAATAATTTGCACCTCAAGATGTCTTAAAAGTAATTTTACGATATTTTTGTCGAAAGTAGTTTTTGGTCAGTTTTTTTAACTTAACTAACACAAAAGGATAAAAATTAGTAGGTAATTTTTTTTTTTTTGGCAAAAAAATAGTATGGATAAAAAGTGTTGACAAATTTTTTTGGACTGTCCCCATTTTAAGGTTAGGGTTAGGTATAAGGATAAGGTTAAATGTTGGATTTATTAGTTCTTCCAAAACAAGTGTCCTTCTATATGTAGAAATTTTAATGATTTTGATAGTCAATTGTCAATATTATAACATTGATATAAAAACTTTTATGTGCAGTGCAACAAAATACCTAAATTTTGGAAATTTTATAATTTTTAAAATTTTCACCCAAAATTTTGAAATCAAACAATTTAGTACTATAGACAACAATCAATTGGACTAATGTAGTCATTTCAGCGTATGTAACAGTAACTCAAGTAACCTTAATCATCAACTCAAGTTTAACTATTATATTATTGCATTAATTGTTCTCAAACTAGCCAACGTTGCATTAATCATACTTAAACTATGATTCTACTACTGTCTCATCCTGTCATTCATCATAGTTGTTAAGTGTAGGTCGAAAAATGATATTGTTGTTGCCTTGTCCTTTTTTTTTTTTAATTTTGGTTACATTTTTCCATTTGAATAATGGTTTTTAGGAATATTGAAAAAAAAATCCTAATTTCCTACTTTGTTTGTGGGTTTACCAAATATATGTAAACTTCTTAAAAATTTGTAACATCGTTTGTATGTAAATAGTCTTACTATAAGGTACTTAAATTAATGGTCCAATTAAGATGTAGGCACCTGAATAAAAATTATTAATTTCTCCATCATAGAGCTTATGGTTAAAGGTTTAAGCTTATGGTTAGTGTTAGGTCTAAGGTTTAAACTTTAAGGTAGGTTGAAGGTTTAGTTAGGTTTTAAGGTTTACGGTTTGAGGTTAGTGTTTAAGTTATGTTTAAAGCTTAAGATTAAGGTAACGGTTTATGTTATGGCTACGTTTCTGAGTTAAGGTTCACGCTTATGGTTTAGGTCAGGTTTAAGGTTTAAGTTTTAAGATAGGTTTAGGGCGTAGTGTTAGAGTTAAGGCAAAGTTTAGCGTTAAGGCTAACTTTACCTTTTAAGGTTAAGATTAGGCTTAGGGTTAATGTTTAAACTTTTTTAATTTAAGGTACTTAAAATTTAAGGTTTAAGTTTAGGTTTTAGGGTTTTATGACTAGGTTTAGGGTATGAGATTTAGGGTTATAGAAAGCAATTTTTTTGAAAATTTTTAACTTAAATAAATTAAGCTGATAGAAACTAATAAAAAAATGTTTTATTTTCATAGAAAGTGTATATATATTCTTGGACTTGTTTCCGTTTAAAATCACAGTAAATTGATATTGATTTTTTATAAATAATCACTTTGAAGTACACTGAGGTAACCCCTCGTACTTAAGGCAAAGTTGAAGCCTCTCTGTGGCTAATAGTTGAACGATCACCGACTAATAGTTGTAGGCGGGAGGCATCTGCACATAATTCCATATCAATAGGAATTGGATCGCCACTGCAACGCAAGCCGGTTATTGCCGCAAAATCTACAGGTGTCATGGTCATCTCTCTGATTGATGGGAAGTGAAATGTGTGTGTAGTATCCCACCAAAAGTGACTAAGTGCACGAATTAAGTGTCTGTCGCAGTATGTGGACTTCAATGCTTTGACTGCATTGAACATACCCGTTGTTCTTATTATATCTTTCACAGTTTTTGGAAACCCATCAAACCACTCCAACAATGGCTTCACGCTTCCATGTCCACGGTATGCACTTAGCCTATTTTATAAATATCAAATTACAATTAAGATTATAAAATCTGAATGTAAATTGAAATCTAACATAAAATAGCAATTGTTTCACAGAGATATTCTTAAACAGAGTTTTGATAACATTATCTCTTTTAAAATTACATATTAAATTATATAGTCGTTGTATTCTGTTACATATCATATAGTCCCTGCATTAATTTACATATCGCATTATTTGAAGTTTTATCGTATTTTTATAATACAATCGCTTTTCATAGTTACTTCGCTATTTAAACTTATTCTCAAAGTGGTTATATTTTACTGGCTTTTATAACATTCCTGTATTCTTTTCAATTATGTTACCACTTTCATAATGAATATTATAGCATTTTCTTACCTTTTTATTATGTAATTTTTATAATTGTTATCACATTTTTAGATGTTTTATGATATTTTTAAAATCTGTATCATTTTTTAAAATATTATACCCTTTTGTAAATTAATAGTCATGTATTAATAATTATTATTGCCTATTTAAAATTTGTAATTACTTATCATTTTCTCAATTATTTATCACTTTGTATATATAATCAGTTTTTCTAATACTTTTCCCTTTTTTGTAGGTTATTATCACTTTATTTTTTTTAATGATTTTATTAAAATATTTATTACATTTTACGATTATTTAAAACTTTTTCAGTTTTTAATAGCTTTTCACAAATATTTACAATTTTTTTTCCCACTCTTATCGCTTTTCTATATTTAATCGCTTGTTTTGATAATTAATCGGTTTTATATCAATTATGTTGCATTTTTATTTTTTACTGGCATTTTTAAATATTTATTGCATTTTATAGGTTTTGCATCAATTTTCTGTTATCAATTGCAACAAAAAAATATTTTAAATTTTTTAAAGATTGCTAATTTTTTTTATTATTTTATGGCTTTTTGTATATTTAATCACTGTTTTTTATATTTGCTAAATTTTTTAATAATTATTTCCCCATTTTCCAATTTTACTCACTTTTTTATTTTTAATCACTTTTTCATTATTTTTTTCAATTTTTTAATGTTATTTCGCTCCTTTTTTTTTACTCACGTTTTTTAATATTTATGGCATTTTATACGTTTGGTATCAATTTTATGTGGTTAATCGCAATATAATTTTTTTTTCTATTTTTTACACATTCATCAATTTTTTTATTTATATTTATCGCCTTTTGTACTCACGTTTTTAATATTTATGGAATTTTATAGGTTTGGTATCAATTTTATGTTGTTAATCGCAATATAAAATTTTTTTCTATTTTTTAAACATTGATCAGTTGTTTTATTTATATTTTATCGCTTTTTATATATTTAATCCATTTTTTTATATTTTTTGCTTGTTAAAATTTTTTTTTGACTTTCCCCTTTAGTAATCACTTTGTTTCTAATTTTATTCATGTTTTTTGAATTTTAATCATTTTTTTATTCTAATTTTATTCATGTTTTTAATCACTGTAACTACACTTAAATTACTATAGTGCGTCTAGAATCGTCTAAGAATCGCCAACGATCGAGCGCCCCGAATGACTAGTCCTAAAAGCAGTGCACTGCGGAACAGAACTGAACAAAATACACTACGTTGAGGGTCCAAAACTAGACTTTCCTAATAGTACGGGCACAGAACCAACACCCACCAAAACGAAGTCGGAACAGAAATTTAGAGCATTACAATTGCTACAAAATTTCAGTATAAAATATCACCATAAAAACATACTTGATCCCAGCTTATTTAATCAAACACAATACATTGCATAAATAAGATAAAATTCGAATAAGCAGATAAACAAGTAAATTAATCAAAACTCCACTCCTTATAGACTAATGTACATTAAAAGGTTTTCTCTCTCCCCGTGACAGCTCCTCTCTCTATATGAGAGTTCCCTTGAGAATTGATTTCAAGTTTCCTTCAGTCTTTGCTAGTCATTCCTCAAGATCGGCTAGTTGCTTTCTGATTGCTCTCGGACAGCTACCTCTGCTCGCGTAGTAGAACAGGAACTTCAAACAAGCTTTACTATTATCCATCGCAATCGGATTTTCTTCAACCATTAGATCAATTTGAGGTATTACTTGTTCTAGATTGGTACTCTAGTTAGATGCAGGTGTCCTACCCAGTGTTCTTCAATTGGATCTCTGGATCGAATCTAATTGATCATTACAGGAGAATTTGTTTTGAATGGTTTTGGATATTTCAGTTTGTCAGACAGGTGTTAACGTCAGATCGATTTCTTGATTCGCTTCTTGATTCATTTTCTTGCTTTTGAGTCTGCCAGGAGAATACGGTCTTATTCGATTCTTGTTAGCATACCTTCTTTTAATTCCTAATTCTTGCATCAGAATTTTAATAGGTTCTTGTCTTGGTTGCAGTACACAAAAATGATGGAAGCGACATCTGAGGGTGACACTTTCCCCAATCTAAAGTTGGAGGTGTTGGAGGAATTAGTTCTGGATCTTTAGCATGATTTGGAAACAGGTGACCAGGTTATTTCTCTTGTTGGTAAAATCATATCAGACAAGAAGTTGAATTAGAAAGGCATTATGAATATTTTGTTGAAGATTTGGAAAAACTATGGAATACATGTGATTAACTTTCTGGATGACAAAACGGTGCATTATGTGTTTGAGGACTGGGAGATGACAAATACATGGGATGTATATTTTCTCTTCAGAAACGGTTGCCAACAGAATCTTTGCAGGATTTGTGTTTCACAGAAGTACCGTTTTGGAAATTCATGACTTGGCCTTTAACCTAATGACCAAGGCAAACAGAAATGTAATTGGCAAACAATTTGGTCAAGTGCTGGTGGTTGAAGACCTAGGAAATATGGGGGAATTCTGTAAGGGATATCTTAGGATCAAGATAAAACTAAATGTTAAGGATCCTATCAAAGCTGGATTTGGCAGACGAAGTCTTTTGGGTGCAAGAAATGGATAGCTACGAAATATGAAAGACTAGGGGACCTCTGCTATACATGTGGTAGGCTGGGACATTCTGACATTAGCTGTAGAGCGGCTACTCAACCAGTAATGATGAGCACTGGTCAGCAGATGTATGGCCCCTAGTTAAGAGCTCCTACACCAAGACTTGCTGAGGAACTTGCCAAAGCTCTTCCACCAAGGCCAGACCACTTACTTCCTGGAACCTTAGTGAGATCTACTATGCATGCGAATGCCACAGATGGATCATCATCTGAATCCCCACCTAGTCAGGACTCCTAACAACTACTTAACTTCCTGCATAAATTACTCCATTCCAATCCTGAGAGTATACCATCAAAGATAGCTGTTCTAATTCATCAATCCCAAAACTTCTACTATCCTAGGGGAGTCTGATATCACTGGGACTAAGGAAGATGAGTCACTTGATGTGGTGTCTCAAAAAGGGGGCAAAAAGAGATGGAGACCTCTGAAGAGTAAAATAGCAGAGCTAGAGAATTTGGTAGAAGGGAATGCTAAAAAAAACCTAGAGAGAATACTACATCTGAAAATAGGTCTAGTGGTTGCCCTTCAGCCACACGGGAGCCATGATTCTCATGAGTTAGAACTGCCAGGGTATAAGGCCAACCCTGACAGTTCAGCACCTTACTTGGCTCTTAAAGAAATACAAACCTCAATTATGTTTTTTAATTGAGACAAAGAACAAAAAGGAGAAGTTGGAAAAGGTTAGAAGGAAGGTTAAGTATAAAAATGCTGGCTATGTTGATCCTATTGGTATGTCTGGAGTGCTTGCTCTTTGGTGGACTGATGCTATACAAGTTTGTGTGGATATAAGGACAAAGAATTTTCTAGATACAATAGTCACAGATATGAAGGCTAATACTAGTCGTATTACTTGGGTCTATGCAGACCCAAATTTTCCTAACAGAAGGAGAAATTGGGAAGTCATAAAAAGTTTAGCTTCTAAAAATTTCTTACCCTGGTTATGCATAGGGGACTGGAAGGACATAGCAGCCCAAAGTGAGAAAATTGGTGGTAGGTTGAATGCTCAAGACCAGATTATGGAGTTTCAGGAAATGCTATTAAAAACTCAACTTCAAGATGTTGGATTTCAAGGACAAAAATATACCTGGTCAAATGGCAGAAAGGATGGGATAGTACAAGAAATGATTGATAGAGCATTAGTGAGCCATTCCTGGAGAGTTATGTACCTAGATACTCAGGTGTATCATTGCCCTCGGATAGGTTCTGATCATTGTCCTATAATCCTAAAATCAGAGAGTGAAATCGTTAGGGGCAGGAAAAAATTCAGATTTGAGCATATGTGGACTAGAGAATCGACATGTAGAGATACTATTAAAAATTCCTAGGATTTGAATGCAGGCAATGACATTTGTGCTCTTCAGGAAAATTTAAGAGGGTGCAGTAGAGCGTTGATTAATTGAAGTAAGTCTCATTACCCGAATAATAGACAGGCAATTGAGACTTTGACTTTGAAGCTGGTTGAGTTGCAGGATAGCTCTGAGCCCTCAAATAGTAGTACTGAAAGCCAAATTATCAAGCAAATTGATGAACATTGGATTAGAGAAGAAAAATACTGGCAACAACACAGTAGAATTGACCGGTAAAACATGGGGGACAGAAACATTGCCTATTTCCACAATGTAACTATTCAGAGAAGAGCTTCAAATAAAATTCTAAGGATCCAAAATGACCAGGGTGTTTGGATGGAAAATGAGGTAGATATTATAAACACGTTCAAGCAGTTTTACACAGATTTATTTAGCTTAGAAGGGTCAGTAAGCATGAATGAAGTGCTGATCCATGTCAAAACAGTAGTTCAAGCAGAGCTGAAAGAGAAACTTCAAAGAGATGTATCAGCCGAAGAAATTAAGTCAGCTGTTTTTCAAATGGTTCCTCTAAAGGCTCCAGGGCCTATGGATACTCAGGAATTTTCTTCCACAAATATTGGGATGAGGTTGGGGAAAGTGTCACCAAAGCAGTCCAAGCTTTCTTTAACCAAGGTATTTTTAATACTTCCGTAAACAAACATCTATTGTTCTTATCCCTAAAGTTCCCCACCCTGAAAAAGTCACACAGTTTAGGCCAATTAGCCTGTGTAACTACTGCTATAAAATTATTTCTAGAATCCTTGTGAATAGGTTAAAGCCTTACATGAATAATATCATATCGCCATTTCAAAATGTTTTGGTTAAAGGGAGACAAATCCAGGACAATATATTAATAGCTCATGAAGTTTTTCACTGGTTAAAAACAAAAAAGAAAGGATTAGACTGGAATATGGCTATAAAAGTTGATATGCAAAAAGCTTATGATCAAGTGGAGTGGTCTCTTTTGAAAAGTATTATGGAAAAAATGGGGTTTCCTTCTAGGAGGATTAATTGGGTTATGTCCCTAGTTTCTTCGGTGTCTTATACTCTTTTGATCAATGGAAAGGAGACTAAATCTTTTACACCTACAAGGGGTATAAGACAAGGTGACCCTTTATCCCCTATTTGTTTATCATGATCACTGAAGCTTTATCTCAAATGTTAGTAAATGCAGCTGAGTTGAAAGTTATTGAAGGTATTAAAATGAGCAATCACTGTCCTTTTTTAGCTCATTTACTTTTTGCAGATGATTCTCTCTTTTTTGTTAAGGCCAGTGTCAAGAATGGACATCACCTGCAGCAGGTTATTATACAGTATTGCCAGGCCTCTGGGCAGTGCATAAACTTAGATAAATCTACTATCTTTTTCAGCCCTAACACTTCTACTGCCCTGCAGGAAAACATTAGCCTGTTTTTGAAAATTCCTAAGAAAGAAAATCTAGGAAAGTACCTAGGCCTGCCCACTCTGTGGGGATGCTCAAAGTGTGAAGCGTTGGCCTTCCTCAGGGATAGAATCATAAAAAAACTACAAGGGTGGAAGGAGGCTTTACTTTCATACTCAAGTAAGGAAATTCTGCAGAAGTCTGTTATTTCTGCCCTACCTTCATATGCTATGGCTTGTTTTAGATTCCCTAGAAAGTGGTGTCATAATGTACACTTTCTAATGGCAAAGTTCTGGTGGGAAAGTCAGCACTCAGACTCTAGTATTCACTGGAAAAGCCGGGATTGTTTAACTTTGCCAAAAGAAAAAAGGGGAAATGGGTTTTAAAGATCTAGAGGCTATGAATATTGATCTTTTATCAAAATTTGCTTGGAGGATCATCTCGAATCCTCAGTCTTTTTTAGCTCAAATTCTAGGAGGGGTTTATTTCCCTGATAGAAATCTTTAGAATGCAAAAAAATGCCCTAAATTTTCTTGGGGATGGTCTAGTATATTAGAGGGTAGGGATTTTTAGAAAAAAAATGTCGGCTGGCAAGTTCATGATGGCCAAAGGAAAAAGGGGGAATGGGTTTTAAAGATCTAGAGGTTATGAATATTGGTCTTTTATCAAAACTTGCTTGGAGGATCATCTCGAATCCTCAATCTTTTTTAGCTCAAATTCTAGAAGGGGTTTATTTCCTTGATAGAAATCTTTGGAATGCAAAAAAATGCCCTAAATCTTCTTAGGGATGGTCTAGTACATTAGAGGGTAGGGATTTTTTAAAAAAGAATGTCTGCTGTCACGTTCATGATGGTCAATCTATCTCTATATGGAATGATGCTTGGATTCTGAACATAAGGGGCTTTAAACTTCACCCGAATATAGATATTCCACTAGAGATAAGAAGTATGAATGTTGGTAATCTAATAGATGCCAGCACTCACACATGGAAGTTAGATGAAATTTCAAACTTGCTTTCAAATAAGGAAAAACATGCTATTTTACAGATCCTTATTAGCAATTTTCCAGGAATAGACAAACTGATTTGGCCACACAAAAAAACTGGTAATGTAACAGTCCGATTTGCTTACAGCATACAAAAATTCATTGCTTCTAATCCCTCTTCTGCCTCAACCTCGCATCAAATAGACCCCTGCGTGTGGAAGTTAGTTTGGAAAATTAAATGCCCTCCCAAAATTCAAAATTTCTTGTGGAGAGTTTGCCAAATGTTGTTGCTGTCCGTCTGAACTTAGCTAAAAAAGGTACCAAAATAAACCCTATATGTCCTTTCTGTTCTCATGCTGAAACAGTGGAGCATATGCTTTTGCAATGTGAATGGACTCACCTAGTCTGGTTTGTGTGCTTGGACTATAAACCTCATAATGCTGAAATCCGAACATTTGATCAATGGTTCATTGAGGTTTGTCATTTCTTAAAGTATACACAAGAAAATAAGGAGATTATTAGTTCAATCATTACTTATACTTGCTGGTTTATCTGGTTGGCAAGGAATGAAGCTGTTTTTCAAAAGAAAAACATCATTCCTGAAGTTGTAATACGCAAGGTTCAGGGTGCTGTTGCTGAATTCTACCAAGTCCACCAGCGCCTTGGAAGCATAAACCAACCTATGTACAGACCTGCTGTCTCTGAACAGTGGAGTAAGCCGGCAAGGGGGACTCCAAAGCTTAATGTGGTTGTTTGCAGTGGGCACGCTATTGGGACAGCTTACCTGGTAAGAGACTGGCATCGGTACATATTGGGGAATCAGGCCATGGTTGATGCTGGCACCTACAAAGAGGCAATAGTAGCGGAAACACTTAGAACAGGGCTCCAGGAGTTGCTGAGATTAAGCCACACAGCAGTAGAAATTGAGATTTCTGAGGAAGAATCAGTCACCAACTTGAAGGATAAAGAAGACTGGAGGATAGGCACTTTACTCTCCGATATTAAAACTCTAAATGTTGTTTCTCTTATTGTTCTATTAAGGAGATTTCTATTAAAGCTAATATGTGAGCTTTACGCATAGCTAAGTGGGTAAAGGGATAGAAGAGCAAAAATTGGACAATTTGTCCCTCTTCTATTTATGCCTTTCAAAATTTCTCGAGTGTAAACTTTGAGCCTCCTTGAGGCCTTTGTGTAAATGAATTTGCTAATTCGTTCAAAAAAAAAAAAGTAAATTAATCAAACACTTGGAAAACAATTTCAGAATAAAACTTATAATTGAAAACTCTTATTCTGATTAAAAATTTATTTAATGCAAAATAGCTTTAAATCAAAATATTAAAAAATTACTAAATTGGAAAACTTAACACTTTGAAGAAATTATACACACACACACACACATACATACATACATAATATTAAAAAAATTTAATTTTTGGAATAGTAGTAGCCACTTACCTCAAAATGCAACTTTCAAACTCCTGAAATAATTCTTTAGCCACATAAAATAATTATGTAAAAGTTTATATCAAAATATAATCAATTCAGGAAATAACTCAAAATCATTTGCTGACAGTGACCCAAACGAACGTTCGTAGAATCTAAGAATTCACTGAAGTGGTGTTAGAAGCCTTAGAGACTGATACTGTGATTAACTCGATTATAAGATTCAGCAACCTTCTTGTGGTGGCCCAGTTGTAACTTTATAAACTGTAGGGTCTTGATGAATCGCCTTTAAGCCTCCAGGACATAATCTGTTATTAACCCAATTTCCACCATGCCTAGCCAAAATCTCCCCAAATTTATTTCTAATTCATCCAAAACAATCATAATAATCAATTGACCCTTCCAATCATTGAAATAAATTATAATTAACCATAACCTTAACTTAAATCTCTACTCAATTTCAAACAAAAGCTAGCTTATGTATTACAAAATAACTAACAATCACTTACCAAAGATTTTTCCTTTACTGAAAAAATTCACAGGTTGCTTTCACTTGATCTTTAATTGATGATCTTTTCTTCCACTTTTTCAACACAAAGCAACAAATAGATAAAATTATGAGAGAAATGCCTAACACTAATTTTTTCTTATCTCTCCCCCTTTTTATAACTTAAACTTCCGCCGACTCCCTCCCCTTTTGCCATGTCCTTTTTTTTTTTTAATTCCCTTACTTTTTTTTTGCTTATTATTATTATTATTATTATTATTATTCTTTCCTTCTATTGGGTCTTAGCCTAAATACCCAAAATAATAAATAGATTAAATTTGATAGGGCCATTACACTTCTAAAACTCTCTCCTAGTGCTGCTCAAGATGCTACAAGTGGTGCAGAAGGGTGCATTTTCATTCACTGCAATCAAGTTGAGAATAAAAAGATGAAGATGTGTAGTTTGTGGGTGTTACTTTATACTTGTTAATGTATCGGTTACTTTTATAACTCTCATTGTAGCTTGGATAATTGAATATTTTTATAAGTGACAACATATTACTTCTTGTAGAACTTGATTGTCAGTAGCAAGGAGTTGCTCAATTCTATAGAAATAACAATATAGTATTAATAATAATAACATTGGGAAAGTGATGTGTTTTGTCTTGAGGAATCTTTGCTAGTTGGTTCGTATGTTTGGTTTTAGTTAAGTTACGAGGTTATTTTTTACCCGAACTTTGTAGCGTGTATTTTTTTTATAAATTTACTATTAAAGAAAATCTCAATAAAAAAAATAACTAAAAAATTCTTATCCATTATTTTATATTAATCAATTAAAATTTTAGATTATTTTAATTTTGAGTTGAACTTTCTTAATGTTGTGTTTTTATTATTAAAATGATTAGTCCTTATCAAAACATAACACTATGAAAATAATATTGTATGTGTTTCAAAATGATGGATATTCAAAATTACTTTATTAAACCATAGAGTTTTAGAATTAAATAACTTATGCTACAAAAATCAATTATTAATAATGAAAAAATATATTAAAAACAAAAAAATTGTGTTTAATTTATTTTAATCAATTAGCAGTAAAAAAAAATTAAATTAATAAATATTAAAAGAACAAAAAAGAGAAATAAAAATTGGCTGACAATTTTTGGCACTAAGAGAGAAAACGGAAAAGCTTTAGGTACTAAAAGTTTAATTGTTGATGGTGACCAATGCTTGTCTTAGAAGATACTGCACAAAAAAACTTAAAAAAGTTTGGGGACAAAGAGAGTAAATAGAAAATATCTAGTTAAATAGTTATTAAGTTTTTTATCATTAAAAAAAATTCACTAAAAAATTTCATCTCTTATCATTTCCAATTTTTAATATCACTAAGTAATTTATTTAGAAAAATTTACTTTCAAATTTAGTAATTATGGACAAATTTACTTTGTTAAATGATAGAGCTTTTAAATTAAATAACTCATACTACAAAAGTCAATTATCAATAATGAAAAGATATGACGGAAACAAAAAAATTTTGGTTAATTTATTTTAACCAATTAGTCGTATAACTATTAACTTAATAAAGATTAAAAGAAAAAAATTGGCAAAAGATTTCAAGGATTAAGAGAGGAAATGAAAAATTTTTAGGTATTAAATGTTTAACAATTGATAGTGACCAAGTTTGTGCTTTAGAAGATAGTACATAAAAAATAACATAAAAAAAGTTTGGGGATAAAAAGAACAAATATAAATAATCTAGTTAAGTAGTTTTTACGTTTGAGGACCAAAATGCAACAGGAGTCGAACTTAGTGACTAAAATGAGAAAAAGTAGAAATGCAGGGAATGCAAACACATTTTAATAGTGCACCCATGTTTATCTTTAAAAGTATAGCTTAATGTTTGGATTGTGTTCTACATAACAAGTTTTCAAAATTTGAAATAGAGCTACAAAAATGAAAAAAAAATACTAAACCAATACATACAAACTAAATCCTAGCATAGAAAAGCATAACCATTAAATTTGAACCAGTTAACTGGTCTTAACATAAAAAGTATAACCAGTAAATAAGAGTTTGTAAAGTATGAGGGTTACTTTGCATATTTTTAAAAATCTAGAAGGCATCAAACCATATTTGACATTTTTTATGCCATGCAGAGTATTTGGAGATTCGATTCTGTTTCATACTTCAGCCAACATTCTTCAAGGCTAGTTGAGCTCCTTAGCTGGGACTAAATTTATTATTCAATTAGAGCTATATCAATGTTGGGATTCTATAATAAAAATAAAAAACAATTGAAAAGAACAGACAACTAATTTTTTACTTTAATAAGCTTTGAATTTTATGAAAAATTACAACAAATAGGCCATGAATTCTTTGTAACACCACATATCTCACATGGAAGAAATATGATAGACCTTATATGAATATATAGACTTAAGTACTAGAAAATAAGCACCTAACACTTATCTTTTTTGAAATGATAGCTCATGTTATGTGGGCATGTGTTTCATTGACCAATTTTAGACTTGGGTCATTTCAGATGGTATTAGAGCCAACTAGGGACCGCAATGATGTGACATACTAAATGTGTACATACATTATTTATCAAAGTTGATGGATATTGGGTATATAATGGGGGAAGTTCCAAGTCTGCGCTTATCCTATTTCAAAGAATAACTCATGTGGTGTGAAGTCATCACTTGAGTCATTACATTTTTAATATAATAAATCAAGCTCTTTGACGCAATGTTTTATCAATTTGAAAATCTTATAACTTGAATTAAATATATTGTTAAATCTTAAATTTAAATCACAATTAAACACTCAGTTTTACTTTTATGGAAATATTTCCTTAGTTGTCTTTAAAAAGTTACTTTATTCTTTTGATAAAAGCCAAATTCAACATTGAATATTTAAATTGCATTAGTACAATTAAAACAATAAAAATATCTAATCACATTATGGAAAATTTATTGAGTTTTTATTTTACTTTTATGAGTGAATTTCCTCAAATTTTACAACATACATGCCCTTAAATTTATATAGCTACCAAGTAGTTCATTTAAGAGAAAGATTTTATCAAATTACTTAATTTTAAATTTGGTTGCTTTTACCTTTAGATTATAAGGTTTGAAATTATTGAATATAACTGCCTAAAATATTAAATATGTCAAACATAAAATTCAATATTCTTTTTAAGAATTTAAAACTTGAATTCTATGAAAAATGAAAGTCTACCAACAACCAATTATGGTTTTCAATAAGATGTAAGAATAAAATTAAACTCCTCCAATATTCAAGATTTATATGGGCTAAATTATGTAACAAATCTATAACATTTTGTTTCATCGACCTCAACTACTCTTTTTTCATTCTACATTCATTAAGAATATTTTGATTTATATTCCCCGCTAGAAGTATTCCTTAACCCAACAAAAAACTATTGCATGAGTGCGCATGCATGGAGCACAATCACTTTTTCATTTATGATTGGAAACCTCAGCAGCAATATTCAGGCCATTCAAGCAGTGCTCCAAGATGCAGAGAGAAGGCAAGTGAAAGACGACTCCGTAAGAAATTGGTTGAACGAACTCAAGGAGGTTTCTTACGATCTTGAAGACATTCTGGATGAGTGGAAGAGTTTCTTACGAAGCTCTGAATTGATTAAATTACAATTTGCCTAGCAATACTTATAACTTAATTAATTCATTTAACCTCTTTGAGAGAAACTTATAGTAAAATTAACTATTTAATTCCACGGTTAAACTAAGAAGAGTTTATTTACTAAAGGAGAGGGTTGCATGCGCGGCTTAACCTCCACCTATTTCTCCACCCACAGTACAAACTTCTTCATCTCCAAATCAATCTTTTTAGGCTTAAATACCATTCTTTTGAGTTCTACTTCAAGCTGGAACATTAAGCCTAAACTAAATTATTCAATTATAACAAAACCTATGAGACACAGCTAGAACCCTAGTAAGCTTGTGAGTGAAGTAACGCTTGTAACTAAATTTACGTATATGCAAGGTTTAAGGTTGCTTGCTTGTGGTTTAATTCAGGTTATTAGGTAAGGGTTCTGCTCTACATTGTGCTTAATGCTTAATTCTGTGGATTGGAGATCAGATAACAATTTTTTATGAGGTGTAGAAACCAAGTCCTCTCTGTTTGAAGCCTTATCAGTACCTGCATGCCATGCCTTTTATATTTCAACAAACCCTAGTTATAAGTGTTATTATGAATTTGATCAAGCTTTCCTATGCCTCTAGCTTCTCGAGCTCTATGTGTTTACTTGTTATTTTGTTTTCTTTTAACTGTAACATGTCTGATCATTTCTGAGAAAACTGTTTTCTCACATCCTTATGATTCTACGATGCTGCAGATGATGGCTGGGTGAATTTGTAACTATTCTTTGAATGCAGGTTTTGGTGTAAATATAGTTGCTAAAGGGTAAGCTATCTGTAAACATTTTGTTTAATGATACTGGTGTTAGATACTTGGGTTTATGCCTAACTGTGACCTGCACGAAATTGTGCAGAAACCTTGACCGGTACTGGGAAGACAGCTACTTTTGCTGGAAGCAACTCATGGGTTGTATGCATGTGTGTATTGGTAATAACTTCTATAAATGTCTATTTAGTGGTCCAAGAACTCTACCAGTTTTAAGCTCCTGCAGGTACCAAGCAGTTAGGTTTTGTAGCTGTGGAAACACTTCATTTTTTGTGAACTGTAACTCTTGGATTAATTGTTGGTTTTGTAATCATGTTTCTGAGAAATAATCCATAAGCTACCTCTTCCTCATACTCATCAAGTACAGAACTTTAATTAAGGTATCATAGTTTGGATCATCTCCCAACGATCAACGAGTAACTAGCACACTGACTACAGCAAGTAGGACACTCATTGTTCCTATAGCAAATTCCTTACATAACAAAAGAAAGCATTTGATCTGATATAAATTGAAATTTCTCAAGGGAGCAAATAATCATTCAGGAAAGTAAACCCTGAAATAAAAATTTAAGAAACAAAGGAAAAGTCAGCAATTTAACTTACCCCCTGCTTTTACTAGCATCCTGCTAAAGCAGGTCTGCACATACCCCACTGCATAAATATCAATTTTCCAACGAAACAAAACAAAAAAAACTTGATAAAAAAGGTGAACCTGCAAAGGAACCAATGCCAAGTAAGCATTGAAAAAAATTATGGGGTATCTGTGACTTGACTGAGTAAGTCCTTGAAAATGACCGAAGTTGTAGCTGCTAGCTTCTGGACTTGAATACTGTAATGCGAGATTGTAGTTGCTAACCTTGGCTATGAGTTAAATGGAACTGGAACTGGAACCTGATCCCATGAAGGGTACTGTTTTGCATGTGGGACTTAGTGGGTTAAATTCACTTCTGTTGTAGTAGTAAGTAAGCCAAGAGAAAACCAGTTTGAGACTACAGTGACTTGATTGACAGAATTCACTTAGTTGAGCAGCTTAACATCCACTCATTTCTCCACCCATGAGACAAGCTTCTTCACCTCCAAATCAATCTTTTTGGCCTTGAACACCATCGTTGGCCGGGCTGAAAGCTTTTTGAGTTCTACTGTAAGCTGTTTGGATGCATGGACTCACCCAAACCAGAGCCTACCCAATTGGAGAGCTAAATCTCAATCCCTTGTCCCCAAGATGGGTAACAGGTATGTATTGTGCTTATTGAGAGATGATTCGGGGAAAGTGCTTTAATGAACTGATCAAATTTTGTCTTTCCAACAGTTTGTTTCATCATAATCAGAGAAAATGATTGAAAAGGGATGAGGGAGTATTGCTCCCAAACTGCCCAGTTGCTGGAAATTTGCAGGACTGTGTAGAAAAAACTGCAAAAAATATGTGGGAAATTCTACAACTTTGGCTCCTTTGACTGAAGTTTGACTTCTTGGCACATGAATGAGTTTTGAGATGAATTTTTACGCCAAGCTAGCTTAAAAGGTTTATGTTCTGCTAGAACTTTTGGTTTTTGGAAATCTCACTTGTGCAAAAAGTATGAAGCGTCTGAAGTTGGCTGTTTGCACATAAGATACAATTTTTGAGCTGAAACTCTTTTGTTCATGCATTTTTGTGTTCCAACAAGTAATATCGTATAATTATGAGCTAATTTAGCTGTTGATCTTGTGTTTCTAAGCTTTAAAATAGCTGAATTGAACTAGGGCCAAGTTGCTGGAAATTTGCAGGAATGGGCACAAATTACTGCAGAATTTTGCAGTAAATTCTACAAATTTGGCAGCTTTGACTCAAGTTTGACTTGTGGGCAAATGAAAGAGTTTTGAGCTGAAATTTTATACCAAGCTAGCTTAAAAGATTTATGATTTGCTGGAACTTTTGATTTTTGGAAATCTCACTTGTGGAAAAAGTATGAAGCATCTAAAGTTCATTGTTTGCACATAAGATACAGTTTTGAGCTAAAACGTTTTTTTCCCTTCGTTTTTGTGTTCCAACAACTTTTTAGTGTAGGTAAAATGAAGTTACGTGTCACAGCACTAAAATTTGATCACTTAAAACTGAAAAACCAGTCAAGCTCTTGCATAATCTGAAATAAAGATTTTCTCCAAATACACTTACTTTTTAACTGAAAGAACATGTCTCACATGTCCCAAATATATTAATGAATACCTCAACAAAGTCTTAGACCAAAATGAATTCTCTATTAAAAGGTAAAATGGTAAGTCAAAATGTTCTAAAATGAGGATCATTTTTCGTCATAACTCCAACTTATCAAATTCAAGACAGAATACTCCAATGGTTGAGAAGATAAAACAACAAAAATTCATTTTCATGCTTGTAGCTCAAGTACTTTATGATATATAAGTCAGGTTTACTTTAAGTGCTCAAACCCTAACTTAAAATATGATATATATATACCTGTTTGTTTTTTCAAACTATATAATCCGAAAATTAACTTTGTGAATTGATCCAATTCTATTAGGGGATGTCTGAATCGGGGAGATCTATTAAACAAGATACAACATATAATCATGGCATCACACATGTTCCCAAAAGCTTAAGCCAATGGTACAAAAGACGACAACCATGTATATGTATCTTACTTGGGACATTTAAAAACCATGTGGGATATAAGTCACTTGCATCCTCAACAAATTCCATGTCCAAAAAACAGCTTGTGTCGAATACTCTGTTTTGTTTGTTTCTCTGCAATCTGCCAAAAGCTTTGACTTTTCTTGTGACTGTCTATCTCACTTGGCAAATTGCGTTGCACATAAGGATGGGCATGTGAAGGATGACGGCATTTGGTGCCAAGTCAGAGTTGTCATTGATCGCCTGTCACTTAGGACTAACGGAGCTCATATTTTAATAGGTTTGGGACTTAATTAGAAAAACGCTAACTCTTAGGATTTAAATAGAAAAAGTTGTCAACTTTCAGGAAAATTTTCATGAAAAATGATGCTCAACTTAGCAGACCTATAGATCAACTTTTTACCAACAACAAGTTCAGGTTTTTAGATTTATGATCCCTGTAACATGAGAGGAAACTATTCCAATGTCCTAAAACACTTTTGCACCTGTGGGTGGTTTCTTGAGGGATGTAATTCTCAAAAAATAAAGTTTCTTCTTTTGCTGCCCAATGAACTCAAATGATTATAACCAGTCAAGGAAGGAACCTTCAGAAAATCAAACACCCTCAGTAATTAAACAATTAATAATTTCTAGGCAATCAACTAAAAAACCCAATACAATCCTTTTCCCAATGGAAAAAAAATTAAACAAGCAACTAAAGATCCAAAAAAAAAAAGGAGGCAACAAACTTTGACTTGGCTGTTTGTTTGTCTGAATGAAACGTAAATGTTGGGCTTTTCTGCTTTCCAAGCTTTTTTTAATGTTTGGCGCAGCTTCTTGTTCTTGCCTGTGAGTCTGTGACTTGTTTTCGTTTTCGATCACCAACTTGCACTTAAACTTCAGCGAATCGTCAGAAGACGCCGAGGCCACGACTTTCAGGTAATGGCTGGCAGGAAAGCATTAACATCGGGCGTACCAAAACCAATTGTGTGGCTGGATTAATCATTCATGGACTTATCTCTTCGTCTGCAGCTCTGCTTTTCATCTGCAAACCTGCTCTTGCTCTCACAACCCCTTCATCTACTGCTGTAGACATGGCCGATGCTATTGTTTCAGCAGTCCTGCAACAACTGGTGACCATAATCTCCGAGAAAGCAAAGCAAGAAGTGGAGCTTGTGACAGGCGTGGATAGGGAGATCAAAAAGCTTACCAGCAATTTTCAGGCCATTCAAGCTGTGCTGCAAGACGCGGAGAGAAAGCAAGTGAAGGAGGTCTCCGTTAGACATTGGTTGAATGAACTCAAGGAGGTTTCTTATGATCTCGAAGACGTTCTAGATGAGTGGAAGACTTGCCTTCTAAGATTAAAGATCAGGCAACAACAGAAGCCCCATAACAAGGTCTGCTCCTTCCTTCCATCCCCTTGCTTTTGCATCAAGCAACTTGCTTTTCGCCATGACATTGCTCTCAAGATCAAGGAAATCAATGAAAGGCTTGATTTCATTTCAGAACAAAAAGAGAGATTTCACTTCGTTACCCACGAGAGAATAACTGATGAAGAAAGGCCCAAAACAACATCTTACATTGATGTTGCGGAGGTGCTAGGCAGAAAGCAAGATGAAACTTTTGTCAAAGGCATGCTACTATCAACACAGAGCGGTAGTAGTACTCAAGAAGAGGAGGCTCTACGTGTTATCTCCATTGTAGGAATGGGTGGTCTCGGCAAGACTACTCTTGCTCAATCTATCTACAATGATGGTGAAGTCGAAGCCCACTTTGACAAGAGAATGTGGGTCTGTGTCTCCGATCCTTTCGATGAGAGAAGAATAGCTAATGAAATCTTGGAAGCATGTACAGGCCAACGTCCAAAGGTAGATGCAATGGATATCATATTACAACAAATTCGTGAACATATGTTGGGAAAGAAACTTTTACTTGTCCTTGATGATGTTTGGACAGAGGAGTTTGAGAAATGGGAACAACTCCTAAATACTTTGAAGTGTTCTCTTCCTGGGAGTAGAATTTTATTGACCACACGGAATGATTGCTATGATTCTGGGATCAGGACAAGTAGATATTTTCACCCAAAGATCTTGAATGAAGAAGATACCTGGTCATTGTTTGCTTGGCTAGCGTTCCATGATATGACAAGGGATGAGATAGAAATGTTGGAAGATGTCGGTAGAAAAATTGTTTCCAAATGTGAAGGCCTACCTCTTGCAATTAAAATAATTGGTAGTCACTTGCAATCCAAAAGAACCAGAAAAGAGTGGCAACAAGTGTTAACGAGTGGAACTTGGGAAGTTAAAGATGCTAAGAGGGGTCTTTTTAGTCCCTTGCAACTAAGCTATTATGAGTTGCCATCAGTTCCAAAGCGGTGTTTCTCGTATTGTGCACTCTTCCCAAAAGACTTTGAATTTGGGAAATATGAATTGATCACATTGTGGATGGCAGAGGAGACAGAAGTTATACAGAGGAGAGTTTTAATGACCTCGTTATGCGATGCTTTTTTCAAGATCTTAAAAGATCTCGTGACGGAGAAATATATGAATTCAAAGTGCATGATATAGTTCATGATTTTGCAATCTTTCTAAGTGAAGATGAATGCTGCTCAATTGATTTCAATAACATGGAGTTGTTGACAAAGGAAGCATCCCAAAAAAGTATACGGCACATGTTGTTGAATATTGATAAGAATCAAGGAAGCTTCCAATTTCCTGATAACATTTGTGGCTGCAAAAAATTGCAAAGCCTCCATATTCAGTGCAATCCCAGGTATGCAAAAATAAATGCTGATATTTCAGCATTGGATTGGGGACAACTCATCTATGTAAGGACATTAAAACTAAATGATTTGGAGTTTGAAGTCCTTCCAAAGGAGGTAGGGAAGTTAAAACATCTAAAGTACCTGGATTTGTCAGGTAACTCAACCTTAAGAGTATTACCAGAAGCATTATGTGATTTATGCAACTTGGAAATGTTAGGCATAAACATGTGTACGAGTCTCAAAAAATTGCCACGGCAGATTGGCGAGTTGATCAATCTTAGTTATCTTTATAATGGGGGAACTGTGAGGCTGGCGTGTATGCTAAAGGGGATTGGAAGATTAAGTAAAGTTAAAGTAATATATAATTTTGTTATTAGCATTAGAGAAAACGATGCTAGCATTGCGGAATTGAGGAATTTATCAAATATTGAAGAAATCCGGATCACTGGATTGGGGAACATGAGAGATGTGAATGAGTGCATAAAAGCAAGATTGGAAAGTTTGGGACTCAAGTTCGACCTTATGAAAGCAATACCGAAGCAGCTTCTTAGGAAAGCCACACTGCAAAAGTTGGACGTTTATAATTGCCCAGTTGTGGAAGAGCGCTGCAAAAAAAGGAACAGGGGTGGACTGGCCCATCATCTCTCTCTTTATCTTAATTAATTCAACTTGCACCCTTTGGTTGCCTCAATGTTTCAATGTTTGCCTTGATACTTCAATAATCTTGCATTCACTGGGGGAATAGGCCAAAAAGGGGCATACCTATTCATTGTTATTAATGACAAGTAAAACAATAAAACATTAGACCTCCAAATACATGAAATTTGGAGTTTTGAGAACAAAGACTCGGTTCACCTGGTCATGAAATTATTCATCCAAATACACAAAAAAATTAAGTTTTGAGTGCTAACCTGCAAATGGTTATTTAAAACACATAAACCAGGAATTAATTAAACCAGATAACTTGATATGAGTACTGCTCTGACTCTGAAAATGATTAAGTTGTTAACAACAAGTAAAACAATAAAACATTAGACCTCCAGCAAATCCATGAACTTATGCATATTTGATCAAAACTGCCATGCTCATAATTAAGGCACTATGTCTCCCTATTTATTTGTCTCAACATTCCAGCGCAAAGCTAGAGCTGAGGACACTTGAGCTTTAAGGACTCAAGTTAGATTGAAATTCCCCGTCAAAGGTCAGGTGCACTCCGGACACTTCGTATCAGATCAGCATACCTCTAAGTTTCCTTTACATGCAAAGATGAAATTCATTGATAGAGTTCATTTAGTAGATAGATTTTAGAATTGTTGTCATTAGTTCTGGTTATTCAGTAGGCGATTTTGATAAGTATTTTGATAAGTATTTTATGTTAGGAATCAGAACGTGAGCACAAAGAAAAGAGACATGAGAATTTACAAGGAAAACCCCAAATCGGGGAAAAACCTCAGGCAACAAGTCGGAAGCTTGTTAGGAATCAGAACGTAAGCACAAAGAAAAGAGATACGAGAATTTACGAGGAAAACCCCAAATCAGAGAAAAACCTTGGGCAACAAGCCGGATGAAAAAAATTCACTAAGAAGGAAAATGAATACAATCTAAGTGGCTACTAGATTGTTGCACTACTTCTAATTGCCACAACTAAGCTCCTTATATAATGAGTTGAAGGCACCAAGGCCGTATCTATAGCCAACGTGGGATGAAGGTTAAGAACAAAGTTGAGGCAATCTTCAACATTTTATGGTTATTTTGTAGGTTTGCATGCAAGTTTAAGTTTTGTGAAAAAGGGGCAAAAAAGGCAGATGACGAAACCATTGTCGCCCATTCTTTGACGCCGGTTTGGCATGGGCAACGGATGAAGCACGTAAAATTACAGAGACCGAAGCCTGTGACGCTAGACTCATACAGGCATCACAGTTTTTGACCAAGGAGGATACGTGCATGTGTTTTTTTATACGATGGTTTCTAGCATTTCCAGGGGAAGGGCAAAAAAAAAAAAAGAGAAACAAAACAGAGAGCACAAAAGAGGGCAGTTTTTTGACGAAAACAAAATCTGGAGGGTAAGAAAAGAGGAACGGCGAGACGACGCAAACGCTTCAAGAGGGCAAGATTGAAGAGATTCATCCCAACTCTTGAAGATCAATTTTCTCATTAGAGAATTCTCTTTCTTATTCCTTTAAATTATTCTCGATGTTAGAATTTTGGATGCTTGTTTTGAAAGTTACTTTACATGAGAATCTTGTTGAAGTTTTAATGCACATTTGATTTTTATCTTCAATTGCTATTTGTTTCAGTGGCTAGGGGTTTATTTCATGATATAAGTCCGTCTTCAACACAAGAAACTTGTATTAGAAGATAGGGGGAAAATTGGCTAAATTAACTTGAGATCGAGGACCCAAACATCTAGGAGGTTGAATAGATAAAATTGAGTGCAAAATTTTCTAGTTTTAAGCAGAGTAAGAGATTACAGCTAAAATTAGACGAACTTACATTAATTCATCCTTGAGAGAGGAAATTAAACAATAGTAAATTTGCCTATAAGATAGGATGGTGAAAAAAAATACAAAAGTTAGATAACATTAAGACTAGACAAGAGGATCTACCCCCAGGAGAGTGCATTGTGGTATGATTTTTATTAGTTTCTTGAGTTATCAGTTAGTTCGAGTTTAACTTAGTTTCAAGTATTAGTTTAGAACTAGTCAACTTCAATTAGCCTTTTATTTGTTTTTGTTTACAGCTTAGTTTCATTCACCAATTCAATTCAACACCAATTTTTAGTTTAATTTATTTCCGCACTTTCTATCTAAGTTTTGCGTGTTCACTCAATCATTGTGGAGATGATACTTTGATATTCATCACTATATTAAAACGCAACGAACTATGCACTTGCAGATAGGGGTGATCAGTATTCGGTTGAAACCGAAAAAACTGAAAAACCGAAAAATTTTAAAATTCGGTTCGGTTAATTCGGTAATTTGGTCCGATTTCAGTTGAAATCGAATAACAAAAATTTCAGTTTCAGTTTTAGAATTCGGTTAATTCGGTAACCGAAATAACCAAAATTTTTTTATTTGTTCCATGAACAATAATGCTACCAAGTAACCCAAATTAGCTTGGATTCTTATTTTCTTTCTTTCCATGGACAATGAATCTTCTATATTGAATGGAATTTGAAAAGAAAAACAATATTTTTATCTCATTTTATCTCTTATAGAATTTAATTACCATTTTTTTCGGTTAATTCGGTTTAAACCGAACCGAACCGAAATATTTTGGTTCGGTTTGAATTCGGTTTCTTAGTATCCAAAACCAAAACCGAATAAACCAAATAATTCGGTTCGGTTTAAACCGAACAAACCGAATAATCACCCATACTTGCAGATTCGCAAAATTCATCATCTCCACTTGAGTAATTTCCAGAATTATTATAAATTGTACATTTCCTTACCAAAACCCTTTGGGACCTCCAATAAACTCAACCTAATTACAGGATCAAGCTATCAGTGACTTGCTCTTCAAGATAACTTTTCCAATCCTTAAACCGAGCTTAACTCCTGCTTTAACAACAGATTTTGAATGAATTTCCAATTTAAAACAGGTTTCTAATTGCCAAGAAGAAGATAACACATATATAACCACATACATTAAGTGGGGCTCAAACTCTCCATCCGACCTTGATCTTCCTAAATCTTTACAATTAAGGCCCCTAACTTCATCTTCTAACACAGAATCTTCCTCCATATTACTCAGAAAACTTCTAGTTTAACAACCAAGTCCATTCCTTTTGTGATGACAGTAGCTGTTGTGATGCTAATGTCCATTTGATATTTTGATTGTAATCTAAGTCAATCAATTAAAGGTGAGGTGGAGCTTAAGTTTAGCAACAGACAAGCTCCTTAAATTGGGGGATTAGTTGAAGACTTTTGCATGCGCAATGACCAAAGCATTTTTTAGTGTGTTCTTTAGTTCTCCTTTTCAATTCTCACTTCATTTTAATCACTTTGGCAATCAAACCTGTGATCTTCACAACTTGTTCATTTCTGTCACCTGATTGCCTAAGAGATTATTATTATTCATTGGTAACCTAAATTTTGATCCCAACCAACTTGATCACCAAACCACCTTTTTTTTCCTTATTAAATCTTATAAGAACCTTTCTAGCTTGATCCTTTTAGCCCAGTTCACCTTTATTCCTAGCTCTGAAATGATTAAGTAACAATTTGCCTAGCAATACTTGTAACTTAATTAACCCATTTTGCCTCTTTGACGGAAACTCATAGAACAAGTAACTATCTAATTCAAAGGTTCAACTAAAAAGAATTTATTTACTAAAGGAGACGGTTACATGAGTGGCTTAACCTCCACCCATATCTCCAACCACAAGACAAACTTCTTCATCTCCAAATCGATCTTTTTAGCCTTAAACACCATTGGTGGCCAGGCTGAGAGCTTATGATTTCTACTATAAGCCGAAACATCAAAGCCTAAACTAAACTATTGAACTATAACTAAACCTATGAGACAGAGCCAGAACCCTAGTAAGCTTGTGAGTGAAGTGTGGCTGGATTTGCTGGGTTTTGTGGGTACTGCAGAAATACATACAAGGTTTAAGGTTGCTTGCATGAGGTTGAACTCAAGTTATTGGGTTAGAATTCTACTCTACATTGAGTTTAAACACTTACCTGCATCCTGAGCCTTTTTTGTTTCAACTACCTACTTATAAGTGTTATTATGACTTTCATCAATGTTTTCTATGCCTCTGGCTTGTCGAGCTCTATGTGTTTACTTGTTACTTTGTTTTTGTTTGACTGTAACATGTCTAATCATTACTAAGAAAACTGTTTTCTTACATCCTTCTGATTCTGCGATGTTGCAAGCATGAGTTGGTATGCAGGTTTTAGTGTAACTAGAGTTGCTGAAGGGTAACCTATCTGTGAACAGTTTGTTTGATGATACTGGTGTTAGATACTTGTGTTTATGACTAACTATGATCTGCACAAAATGGTGCAGAAACCTTGACTGGTAACTGAACCGGGAAGGCTGCTACTGGACTACTTCTGCTGGAAGCAACTCATGGGTTGTATGCGTGTGTGTATTGGTAATAACTTCTATAAATGTCTATTTAGTGGCGCAAGAACTCTACCAGTTTTAAGCTTCTGCAGGTACCAAGCAGTTAGGTTTTGTAGCTGAGGAAACACTGCATTTTTTGTGAACTATAACTCTTGGATTAATTATTGGTTCTGTAATCATGTTTGTGTTGCTCCTGGTTTGGAAACCAGTCTTTTATATCCAAATAGTTCATTTTACCCTTTTTTTTGGGTTAGACCAAATTTTGATAGTTAGCTATGGTTTACTTTGATTTCCAAGTTCTTTACTGCTAAATGTGATTTACTTGTCAAGTTTCTGGTTTAAACTCAAGGGTTTTTGCTGTCCTGATCTTATGATTGTTTATCAAGCCTTATAAATTGTTTTTTAGATGAATTTTCTTCATTGGTTCAAAGGGCAACCTAATAAAGAAATAAATTGAGCATTGAAATGTGAAGGATGTTGAAAAAGTTAAGTGTTTTAAAATAACAACAACAACAACAACAACAACAATAAATAATAATCATCAGGCATTCCCAATGTAGTAGTATCTAATTCTCTGTCAAAAAAAGGATCAAATGCATCTTTAGAAAATCCACAAAAAACGTTATTAGGCAACATACTTGTAGTTTCTAGGACTTCCTGGAGAAGATTCTTTACTAAGACTTCCAAAAATTTTGTGGCAATCTGATTATCAGTGAAATGTAGTTCCTGGGGAAACCATTAACACTGGCATGCAAAGTGGCTAAAGGCATAAAATGTTCCAGAATGCATGATTTTGACTTACTACCGTCTCCTCTTTTACTTCTCGTACAGCTGCTGCACAGATATCCTCACCCTGCTGGTTAACAAGAGACCTAAAACAACCTACTCCCAAATGCAATAAAGCCCACCCTTAAGCACTTGCTAAATTGGTTTACCAATAGGCAAATTGATAATAACAGTAAACAAAAGCTCAGCTTTTCTTCCTACCTAGATGCAAGCATAAACTTTTTTGCATATAATGTAGTAGTTTTGATAATAATCCGAAAATTAACTTTGTGGATTGATCCAATTCCAACTCCGAAAAGTAGTTTTCCTCTTCTTACCTATAGTGTAGCAATGAATAAGGTTGTAGGGTGTTGAGTACTCTGTTTCGTTTGTTTCTCTGCAATCTGCCAAAAGCTTCGATTTTTCTTGTAACTGTCTATCTTGCTTGGCAAACTGTGCTGCACAGAAGCATGGGCACATGAAGGATGACAGCGTTTGGTACCAAGTCAGAGGTGTCATCGACCGCCCATTACTTAGGACTAGTGGTGCTCATATTTTAATAGGTTTAGGACTTAATTAGAAAATCATTAACTTTTAGGACTTAATTAAACAAGCTTGTCAACTTTTAGGACTCACATTCCACAAGACATCAATGACAGGAAAAATTTCTGCACAATAAATTCATGTTCTTAGATTTATGATCCCTATGACATAAGAGGAAACTATTCCAATGTCCTATAAACTTTTCTGCACCTGTGAGTGGTTTCTCGAGGAATATAATACTCGAAAAATAAAGTTTCTTCCTTTGCTGCCCAGTGAGGAACTAAAATGATTATAATCAGTTAAGGAAGGAACCTTTAGAAAATCAAACACCCTTAGTAATTAAGCAATTAATAATTTCTAGGCAATCAACGAAAAAACCCAATACAATCCTTTTCCTAATGAAAAAAAAAGTAAAAAAAAAAACCTGAACAAGCAATTAAAGATCCCAAAAAACCAAAAAAAAAAAAACAGGCGACTAACTTATGATTTGGCTGTTTATTTGTCTGAATAAAACGTAAATGTTGGGCCTTTCGGCCCTTTCTGCTTTCCAAGCTTTTTTTAACGTTTGGCCAAGCTTCTTGTTCTTGCCTATGACTTGGTTTTCGGGCTCCAACTTGCATTTCAACTTCAACGAATCTTCAGAAGACGCTAAGGCGACGACTTCAGGTCAAGGCTGGCCGGAAAGCATTAATCTCGGACCCACCAATACCAATTGTGTGGCTGGATTTATCATTAATGGACATATCTCTTCCTCTGCAGCTCTGCTTTTCATCTGCAAGCCTATTCTTGCTCTCACAACCTCTTCATCAAACAGCCACCCACACACCAATCTACTTTTGTAGACATGGCCGATGCAATTGTTTCAGCAGTCCTGATACAACTGGCAACCATAATCTACGAGCAAGCAAGACAACAAGTGGAGCTTGTGACAGGTGTGGATAGAGAGCTTAAGAAACTCACCAGCAATTTTCAGGCCATTCAAGCTGTGCTCCAAGACGCAGAGAGAAAGCAAGTGAAGGAGGTCTCCGTTAGACATTGGTTGAATGAACTCAAGGAGGTTTCTTATGATCTCGAAGACGTTCTAGATGAGTGGAAGACTTGCCTTCTAAGATTAAAGATCAGGCAACAACAGGAGCCCCATAACAAGGTCTGCTCCTTCCTTCCATCCCCTTGCTTTTGCATCAAGCAACTTGCTTTTCGCCATGACATTGCTCTCAAGATCAAGGAAATCAATGAAAGGCTTGATTCAATTTCTACCGAAAAAGAGAGATTTAACTTCGCTATCCACGAGAGAATAACTGATGAAGAAAGGCCTAGAACAACATCTTACATTGATGTTGCGGAGGTGATAGGCAGAAAGCAAGATAAAGCTATTGTCAAAGGCATGCTACTATCAACATCGAGCAGTAGTAGTACTCAAGAAGAGGAGGCTCTACGTGTTATCTCCATTGTAGGAATGGGTGGTATCGGCAAGACTACTCTTGCTCAATCTATCTACAATGATGGTAAAGTCAAAGCCAACTTTGGCAAGAGAATGTGGGTCTGTGTCTCCAATCCTTTCGATGAGAGAAGAATAGCTAATGAAATCTTTGAAGCATGTACTAATGAACGTCCAAAGGTAGATGCAATGGATATCATATTACAACAAATTCGTGGACATATGTCAGGAAAGAAACTTTTTCTTGTCCTTGATGATGTTTGGACAGAGGAGTTTGAGAAATGGGAACAACTCCTAAATACTTTGAAGTGTTCTCTTCCTGGAAGTAGAATTTTAGTGACCACACGGAATGAAAATGTGGCTATGGTTCTGGGGTCCAGACAGGTAGATATTTTTCACCCAGGGGTCTTGAATAAAGAAGATTCTTGGTCATTGTTTGCTCGACTAGCATTCTTTGATAAAACGAAGGATGAGATAAAAGTGCTGGAAGGTGTTGGCAGACAAATTGTTGACAGATGTGAAGGTCTACCTCTTGCAATAAAAATAATTGGTAGTCACTTGCGATTCAAAAGAACTAGAAAAGAGTGGCAAGATGTGCTCAAGAGTGGAACTTGGGAAATTAAAGATGCTGAGAGAGGTCTTTTTGGTCCCTTGCAATTAAGCTATTATGAGTTACCATCAGTTTCAAAGCGGTGTTTCTCATATTGTGCACTCTTCCCAAAAGACTTTCAATTTTCGAAACGTGAATTGATCGAGTTGTGGATGGAACAATGGTTTTTTGGGGAGGCAGAGGAGGCAAAAGTTATAGCAGAGGAGTGCTTTAATGACTTGGTTATGCGATGCTTTTTTCAAGATTTTGGAAAAGATGATGCTGGAGAAATATATGACTTCAAAATCCATGATATAGTTCATGATTTTGCAATGCTTGTAAGTGAAGGTGAAAGCTACTCAGTTGATTCCAATAATATGGAGTTTTTTATGAGGGAAGCATCTCTGAAAAGTATACGGCACATGCTGTTGAATATTGATAAGAATCAAGTAAGCTTCTATTTTCCCAATAACATTTGTAGTTGCAAAAAATTGCGAAGCCTCCATATTCAGCACAATTACGTGTATGCAAGAAAAAATACTAATCTTTCAACACTAGACTGGGGACAACTCATCTGTCTAAGGACATTGAAACTAAAAAGTTCGGAGTTTGAAGTCCTTCCAGAGGAGGTAGGGAAGTTAGAACATCTAAGGCACCTGGATTTGTCACACAACTCAAAATTAAGAGTATTGCCAGAAGCAGTATGTGATTTGTGCAACTTGGAAACATTAGACATAAGCATGTGTTGGAGTCTCAAAAAGCTGCCACGACGGATAGGGGAGTTGATCAATCTTACTTATCTTTATAATTTGGGAACTGAGAGCCTGGAGTGTATGCCAAAGGGGATTGGAAGATTAAGTAAAGTTAAAGTGATACATAATTTTGTTATTAGCATGAGAGAAAAGGATGCTAGCCTTGCTGAATTAGGGAATTTATCAAACATTGAAGAAATCTGGATCACTGGATTGGGGAACATCAGAGACGTGAATGAGTGCAGGAAAGCGAGGTTGGAAGACAAGACCAAGTTGAGGATTTTGACACTGTTGTTCAACAGGATGGAAGGTGGGAAAGTGGAGAATGAGAAGGAAGAACAAGTGCTACAAGCCTTGACTCCACCTTTGTGCATCGAACAGTTGACGATAAATGGATACAGTGGTAGGGATGGACTTCCTAATTGGATGGCATCATTGAACAACTTGAAATACCTCAGGCTCGAAGATTGTGGAGAGTTGGAGCAGCTGCCTCCCCTGGGCAAACTGCAAAGACTTGAAACTCTCTTTATAGGATTAATGGGGAGAGTGAAGAAAGTGGGAGCCGAATTTCTTGGAATATCGCCACTAGAAATGCAACAGCAGTTGGTTGTCTTCCCTAGTTTGAAGAAACTTAATTTCTACACGATGGGGGAGTGGGAGGAGTGGGATTGGAGTGACAGTGAAAAAGAGCATCCCATGATCACTATTATGCCACATCTTAGTAAGTTGATTATTGATAGATGTCCCAGATTGACAGCAATACCGCAGCAGCTTCTTGGTAAAACCACACTGCGAGAATTGGACATTCATGGGTGCCCAATTGTGGAAGAGCGTTGCAAAAAAGGAACAGGGGTGGACTGGCCCATCATCTCCCACATCCCGAGGCGCTATATTGGGTGGTACGCACTTATTATTTCTATTATATATTATTGTATCAATACCATGATTTATTGCTGCTCTTTACCTTAATTAATTCAACATACACCCCTTGGTTGCCTCCTCCAATATTTCTCCCATTGTTTTATTGTTGAACAAGTTAAAATGCTTCCAATAATAGTTCATGATTTCATTATATATAGAACTCCTTAACCCAACACTTTTAGTACATACATCACTTAATTTTGTCAACCTTTGAACCTTTAGTCCCGAAGATGAAAACCATAAGTAGGAACTTTTAGTAGCGTGAATCCAATCTTCCTTAGCTTTAAATAATTAAGTCAGAATAAAGAAATTAGCTTCAACGTTTCAAAATTATTCCTTCTAGCTAGAGGCTGAAAAAGACATTAAATTCTAAAACCTTTTAAGTGTTCTAAATGCATTTCCTTGTAAACCCAGCTAATTAATCCGGCTGGAAGACTTAATTAAACATGTCACGATACACTTGGCCAAGAAATACAAACAAAAACCTTTAAGTGTGCAATTTCTTCATTGGAACTGAAATCTGTCAAAATTCTGCAGAAAAATAAACTTTGAAAATCTGGTTTTTAAAATAGTCATTTTGAGTTCTAGACCAACAGACCAGTTTACTTTATCAAATGAAAGGTGTTTGAAGTCAGAATTCTGATTCTACATACATAAAACTGATTCTGACTAACCTGAAAACCTGTTGACCTGCTGTTTTTGACGTAAAGAGTGACCAAATAGGTCTAAATAACCATAACAAACTTGTTCAAGCAATAAAAACACTTAGGGTATGGCGAAAATCAGAAGTTGGCTGTGCCAACCCTATTTTCATGCACATGCCGGCACCCAATAGAGCCAACTCTGCAGCAGTAGCACCCCATCGGCCAGGTAAAAGTACAAGTCCAAAATCTCTTCAAACTCAACCAAAAATAGAAGTGAGTTTGAGCATTGAAGACGAACATTAAAAATTCTTGTCTTACAAGCCATTTAGTTAAAACTAGTGGGTAGGACCTGAGCTTCAAAGCCATTAGTTAGCCCCCATTAACTAATTTTGTTTCTCTTCTGTTGGATTTATTCCATTCATTGTTCATATTTATTTGATTTTGATGATAACAAAACATATTTGTTTTATGTGTTTCAAAGCTCTACCTAAAGATTTAAACATTGGTCTCTTGTTGATAAAGTTTTGATCTTTGGAAGGAAAATTGTTTCTTAATTATATTTGAAGTATTTATGGTGATTCAAGCATTGCTTGTGAAGGAAGAAATCTTTTTAGAGAAAAATTTATTGAAGTTTGAAAGTTTGGAAATGAGAAAAACCTGGAGCTACAGTTTTAACAAGGTGAAAATATTTCAACATGTTGAAACTTGAACATTTTTTCGAACCCCAGAGCATTTTGGTTTTGGAACAAAAAAACACTCGAGTGAAATTTTTTCAATCTGGTGAAACTGGAGTGATTTTTTGAACCCGAGAGCATTTTGGTTCTGGAACAGAAAAACACTCGAATGAAAATTTTTCAACCTAGTGAAACGTGATTCCAGACCTGCGCGTGATTTTTCGGTTTGAAAATTATTTAAAAAATCTTTTTAAAATCATGCCACATGGACCAGGTGCTGACATGTCATTAATACGCAATACAGCCGTTGGAGATCAAACCTTGGATTTTGTTATCAGACTAAATTTTCAATCGAGTGAAAGTTTTTCACCCGAGTGAAACTGGGCAACAGAAGCAAAAACCTGTCAAATTTGACAGCAACGGTCACCTGCCTTCTTGGAGACTTTTCTGACCTTCCCAGCGGTTCTTCAACATCCCTTTGGCCCCCAAATAAGTATAAATACATGGAGAAATACCTTAGAGATAACTCTTGGCCATTAGAAGTGAAGATTCTTCATTAAATCCAAGAGAAAGAGCTTATCTTGAGAAATTCATTGTTAAGCTTGTGCTTTCACTTGTGTATCTAGCTTTGAGAGCTTCTATTGTTCTGACCACTTTGTAACTTTGTAAACACTATTTGGTGAGATTGAGTTGGTGAGGTTTCTAGTTAGTAAAACTAGTGAGGGAAAGGGTATTGGTGAGGTTTCTAGTGAGCCTTGGAGAAAAATAGAGATTGGTTGGGTATGAATCTTGAAGAAAATGTTATTGTAATCTTGATCAAGACATAGTGGAGTTGAACCTCTATAAATCCGGTGCCCTCTTTTCTTTATCCTCATTTATTTACTTGCTTTATTTGAGCTTAGCATTACTTGGTTTGTTCTTGATCTTTGGTTGAGTGAATTTAGTTGTAAAATTTGATTTTGCTAAAGTTTTTAAAACAACCAATTCACCCCCACTTGGTTGCACTTAGGCCAACATCTTCTAACCAACATTCTAGAGGATTTAAATGTAGATGATTTTTAGCTGAGCTAGCAACAGCTGGCTGTCAAAGGTTCAGAGGAGAAATTAGAAACAAATAATCAAAGAGAAAGTTGGAAATTCAAGACATTGAGCCACGACATGCCCAGTTTCTTCATTGACAAGCAAATTGGAGGCTCAGGTTACTCCAGCAGTGTTCTTGATTCCTCTTAATTTCTTGTAAGGGTTGTGTTTGCTTCTCTGTAGTTTGCTGGACTTAAATCTGCCCTGGAAAAATATTTATGAAGTATTGCAGCGTGGAATGAGGCATAATAAGGATTTGTGCTATGGGATTATTCCCATATGACGACAAAACTGAGGCATACTGTTAGTTTACTACAATACTGTTTATTGATTTAGCTAGCTTCTGGTCTGAATAAGCAAATTGTTAGGGGACAAATAATGCTATGGCCAAGCATTTCTGGATGTCCCTGGAGCTCTCTGATTTTTTGAAACCACTGGACTACTTGCTGGCATGCGTCTGAAGTGTGTTTATGTTGCTTGATACTCTTAGGAATTTTTAGTGTGTTTGTGGTGCAGGAGACAAGGCAACCCTTACTGAGTTCTTATAGCTCATGCCCCTTCTGTTTTAAATTGCAGGAAACAGGTGTCTAGATGAGCCAATTTTCCGGCTTTGTTATGTGCTAATTATGCTTTTCAGGTAAAATTTTAATATTAACCCTGAGTTGTTAGTGTTAACCTTGTATATTGCTAGCTGCTTCTGTTAACCAGACATTTTGGACTGCACTTTGCAGACTATGATGCCAAATTCTGAAAATCTGCTGCTCGAGTTCATTATTTTGTGTTAAGCACCTAAATGTATTACAATCCTAGGTGATCTGGGCATAAATGATACCTAGCTTCTGCTGTAAGAAAATATCCTATACATTTGAGGGTGTATTTCTATTGTTTATGGACTGATGTAATAGTGAAATTTTCTGTGCAAGAATTCTCTGACAAAAGTTGCTTGGAAATTAATGTTCTTGATGTTTTCATATAATACTAAATATTTACTGGTTGAGGAAACCAACGGAGTCACCTTTGGCTTATGATACAACATTTCCAGCCTTGAGAAATTAGGGTTCGGTTCATTTGGATTGGATTTTGACTTGGTGGTGGACTTTCTGTTTTTGGAAATCCAATGGCTTTAAGGGCTGGTTATAATAACTCTGGAATCAAAATGATTTCCCCTCTGGTGCATTAGGACATTAACAATGCTGCAGCTTTCCTGTGTTTACTTGGATTGCAGTAGGTGGTTTAAAGTCTTGGTTTCTTTGTGTTATGTGTGACCAATTTAATTGTGTCTCTGCTCAGGTCGTGTGGAGTGGAATAACATTTATATCCTTGAATTTCAGAATAAAAACTTGCAGAAATTTTGCAGGTTGTTTCAGCCAGTATTTTAGCAGGAGCTTGACCTTGCCTTTGACCTTTTATTTTAGTTACCAAGTTGCTTTAAAGATTAGGTGTATATTTGTACCTAAGTAATCTAGACTTGCTGGAGCAATGCTTTGGCAAAAGTGACCTTATAACACCAAAATGGCCTACGGGAAATTAGGACAGCAGCCATTGCTGTCACTTTTCCAGTTCTCCTGATACGCGGCTATCCAGCTAATTTGTTTGCTTCCCTTCAGTTCATGTGTGAGACAAACCTGAATGGGTCTTTGGTTACTTGGATTTTAGTAAGACAAAATCTAGGGTTCTACTCAGCAGTTTTGAGTGCTTGTCTACCACAGAATAATGTGCATTTTATTTGTACCCATATGACACCTATGCTACTTTTTATAATTCCCATAACGCCTCAATACTGATTGACGCCTCAATAAATCTCTCTTCATTAAAGGAACATGGTACACCTATGGAGTTATGGCTAGGGTTTTAATTTCTATATGTGCAAGTTACCATGATCTTAGATTAACCAAGGAATAATGTCGGTAACCAGCAAACCCTAGGTCAGAACAATCTTTAGATATATATGTGTGTGTGTATGTGTGTGTGTGTCTAGAACCCATGCCACTTGATAGTTACTACTCTGTTTACCTAATATACACTTGAATCAAAAGCTTAAGCCTTGAAATTATTTTAACATCTCAGAAAACCCTAGCTGCTCCGCCTCAACACCTTCTTACCAACAATAAGTTCAGGTTTTTAGATTTATGATCCCTGTGGGCTGTGAGAAAAAGAGGAAACTATTCCAATGTCCTAAAACTTACTGCACCTGTGGGTGGTTTGTCGAGGGATATAATCCTAGAAAAATAAATTTTCTTCTTTTGCTGCCCAATGAACTGAAATGATAATACCCAATCAAGGAAGGAAGCAACCTCAGAAAAACTTGGGATTCATGGACTCACCTAAGTCAATTGGACTGTTAAATCTCATCAAACACCCTCAGTAATTAAGCAATTAATAATTTCTAGGCAATCAACTAAAAAACCCAATACAATCCTTTTCCTAGGGAAGAAAAAACCTAAACAGGCAACTAAACTTATGAATTTGGCTGCTCTTTATTTGTCTGAATAAAACCCAAATGTTGGGCTTTTCTGCTTTCCAAGCTTTTTTTAACGTTTGGCCTAGCTTCTTGTTCCAGCCTATGACTTGGTTTTCGGGCTCCAACTTGCATTTAAACTTCGACGAATCTTCAGAAGACGCCAAGGCGACGACCTTTTCAGGTAAAGGCTGGAAGGAAAGCATTAATGAACGGGCCTACCAAAACCAATTGTGTCGCTTTGCTAATCATTCATGGACTTATCTCTTCCCCTGCAGCTCTCCTTCTCATCATCAAACCTATTATTGCTCTCACAACCCCATCATCTACTGCTGTAGACATGGCCAACGCTATTGTTTCAGCAGTCCTGCAAAAACTGGTGAACATAATCTCCGAGAAAGCAAACCAAAAAGTGGAGCTTGTGACAGGTGTGAATAGAGAGATTGAAAACCTCACCAGCAATTTTCAGGCCATTCAAGCTGTGCTCCAAGACGCAGAAAGAAAGCAAGTGAAGGAGGACTCCATTAGAGGCTGGTTGAATGAACTCTAGGATGTTTCGTATGATCTCGAAGACGTTCTAGATGAGTGGAAAACTGCCCTTCTATGATTAAAGGTCAGGCAACAACAGAAGCCCCATGGTTACAAGGTATGCTCCTTCCTCCCATCACCTTGGCTTTTGCATTTCAAGCAAGTTAGCTTTGCGCCATGACTTTGCTCTCAAGATCAAGGAAATCAATGTTTTTTTTTTTATTTCATTTCTAGCCCAGAAAAAGTGATTTCACTTTGTTATTCATGAGAGAATAACTCATAAAGAAAGGCCCAAAACAACATGTTTTCATTGGATATTCGGAAAGTCCTAGGCAGAAAGCATTTTTTTAGTTTTTGTCTAAGGCATTTGCTGCTATCAACACCAAGTGGTAGTAGTACCCAGGAAGACAGTTTTGTTTCTACGTGTTGTCTCCATTGTAGGAATCGGTGGTCTCGGCAAGACTACTGTAATGTTTTTGGTAATTTTTTATTTAGTTCCATTTTATTATTTTAGACATTTAGGTTAAGGCTTTTTTTTTTTGAAAAAAATAAATATAAGAATTAAAAAAAAAAAAAACGAAAGAGCAAGGGGGATTAAAAAATTAAAAACCGGAACGGAGTTACGAAAAAAAAAAAAAAACTTGTTTGTTTACGCGAAAGTTATATAAAAAGTGTTGTTTTTTAAGGGAAATATTTTTTTCTTAGGTTTTGGGTATTTTCTTACTTTCTTATCTATCTGTTGCTTGGTATTGAAGAAGTGGAATAAGTTTTGTTTCAATCGAGGATCAAGTGAAAGCAAGTTTTGTTGAATTTTTTCAGCAAATGAAGAATATGGTGGTTGAGTTGATTGTGTATCTTATTCTTTTTCAATACATAGGCTAGTTTTTCTTTGAAATTGAAGAGAGATTTAAGTAAAGGTTGGTGCCTTTAATTGTATAATTTATTGTCAATGATTGAAAGGATTCAATCGATTTATTAGTTTTTATTTCGGATAGATTAGAAATAAATTTGGGGAGATGTTTGGCCGGACATGCTTTTGAAATCCACATTTGATTTTGACAAAATCGCGAATAGAAGAAGACGTTTTTTTTGTGATTCTTTTTTATTTTTTTGAGATAATGGTTTTTTTTAGGTCCTTAAGGTTTAGATACGGGTTCATTTTTTTACCTAATAGTCTAAAATGCTACAACTTAGTCACTAGAAGTAAAATGCTGAAGAATATGATCGGGTTAATCACAGTATCAGTCCCTAAGGCTTCTAACAATACTTCATTGAATTCTTAGCATTCCAGAAGCGTTCGTTATGGGTCACTGTCAGCAAATAATTTTGATTTTATTTCTTGAATTGATGTATGTTTTGATATAAATTTTCACATAATTATTTTAGGATGCTAAAGAATTATTTCAAGAGTTTAAAAGTTGCATTTTGAGGTAAGTTACTACTACTATTCTAAAAATTTAAATTGTTTTGATATTATGTATATATATTTTTTATTTCTTCAAAGTGTTAAGTTTTACAACTTAGTAATTTTTTTAATATTTTGATTTAAATTTATTTTGCATTAAATAAATTTTTAATATGAATAAGAGTTTTCAATTATAAGTTTTATTCTGAAATTGTTTTCAAAGTGTTTTATTAATTTACTTGTTTATCTACTTATTCGAATTTTATCTTATTTATGCAATATATTATATTTGATTAAATAAGCTGGGATCATGTATGTTTTGATTGTAATGTTTTGTACTGAAATTTTATAACAATTGTAATGCTCTGAATTTCTGTTCTGACTCCGTTTTGGTGGGTGTTGGTTCTGTGCCCGTACTACTGGGAAAGTGTAGTTTTGGACCCTCCACGTAGGGTATTTTGTTCCGTTCTGTTCCGCAGTGCACTGTTTTTAGGACTAGTCCTTCAGGGCGCTCGATCGTTGGCGATTCTTAGACGATTCTGGACGCACTACAGCGGTTTAAGTGTAGTCACAGTGATCACCCCACCCACTCTGTTCTGAATTTTAGGATGTTCTGCCCTATTCTGCCTATATTTGAACTGCTCTGTTTTGATTAATGATTTTATTTACAAATATTATTTGCTTAGCTCTCAAAATTGTTATTACATTGATTATGTTCTGACTATTCAAATATATTGTGCTAAAGTTTATGTTATTATTTTATAAGAATTGTTTTCTGCTTGATCCCTATATATTTTGTATATCGTATTTCTGTTTTCAAAATCCGCCACTTGCTGGGCATCCGTGCTCACCTCGTTTCACCCCTCACACAGATCAAGAATAGTTCAAGTTAGCTAGCGGGAGCGACTACAAGACCAGCAGCAGTTCAAGACAATTAAAAGTATTTCGTTAGTACTACTATTAGAAACTTATTTATGTTTAGAAAATTCTTTGGATTTTGTTTCATTCTTTAGAGCTTTAATATCTTATGGATTATGTTTCAGTTTTAAGAATTGTAGTTGCTCTACCACTTATTCTCATAAGAGAATTTTTATAAGTTTGGAATTATTTGGAATATGTAGCCTTGCATGCTTAGGGAAATTATTTTCTTGAGTATGCGGCGTGTCATCGTCCCGAGATCCCTAGGGTGGGTTTTGGGGCGTTGACAACTACTCTTTGTTCAATCTATCTACAATGATGGTGAAGTCGAAGCCCACTTTGACAAGAGGATGTGGGTCTGTGTCTCCGATCCTTTCGACGAGAGAAGAATAGCTAATGAAATCTTAGAAGCATGTACTGGCGTACGTCCACAGGTAGATGCAATGGATAACATATTACAACAAATTCGTGGACATATGTCAGGAAAGAAACTTCTGCTTGTCCTTGATGATGTTTGGACAGAGGAGTCTAAGAAATGGGAACAACTCCTAAATACTTTGAAGTGCTCTCTTCCTGGGAGTAGAATTTTAGTGACCACACGGAATAAAAAGGTGGCTATGGTTCTAGGATCAAGACAAGTAATAAAAAGCTATACATGATTCAAGGTTGCTTGCATGTAGCTGAACTCAGGTTATTAGGTAAGGAATCTACTGCACATTGAGTTTAAATGCTTAATTCTGGGGGGTTTGGAGATTAGATCACCATTTTGTCTGAGGTGTAGTCTCCACTACCCTACTGTGAACAAGAAACCGGGCCCTTTCTGATTC
>SMDT01001799.1:0-68209 GCA_005392925.1 Aquilaria sinensis
TTAATACGATTTAGTTGACTGTGATAGGTGTTGATGCAAGTCGTCTTTCCTCATTGGATTACAATTTTTTAAGTGATAATTTGAGACCCCTAGGTTAAATTAATTAAGTTTTATAACGACATTAGATTGTTTGACTTTTAGGTTTGTGAAACGTTTATTGCAGTTTTAGTTGTGCGGTAAACATTAAAGATATTATTTTAAGATGAAAGTATTAAATATAATTTTTACACCTTTTATATTTATTCCAATTATTTTCATTCCAATTTACCAAATGTAATTAAATAATATTGATAAATGTATTGTACTTTGGTAAAAATGAAAGATTAAAATTAAAAAAAATTATACAGAATCTCAAGGATGTTAAAATTTATTAATCAAATTTTATTCTTAAAAAATAAAAAATAATAAAATAAAATAAAATCTATTTAAAAAGTTTTATACTATTTATTTTTTATTTTATACATGTATATGATTTAAAATAAAATAAGAAAATATATTTTTCCCCTAACCCAAGTATCATACCATGCGGTATATGTAGTAAATGGCACAAAAAAAAAGTACACATTTTGTGGTCTTCTACATGGTAAATTGACAAAATGTAAAAATATATGTATCACATATCATATATCTATCTCCACCGAACTTTTAGAAACTTTAGTGGATAATCCAAATAACCTAATACTATTTCAAAATTCTAATCTATAAGGTCTCAAGTTAATTGTTACCTTGAAAAGTATAATTTTTATAAACAAAAATGACTTGGAATTTGTATATTGTTCTTGGGATAAATTAATGAGAATGAGCAGAAGAAAAAAAAAAAGACCAAGAAATACAAAGTCTGTCTCCTAACTATACACAGAGCTCTTGGGGAGAAAGGCCAAATATGAGAACTTAAGGTAATTATACTTTTTTTTTCCTCAAAAAAAATAAAAAAAAAACTAAAATCCCCTTAATACGATTTAATTGACTGTGGTAGTTGTTGGTGCAAGTCGTCTTTGCTCACTGGATTTCAATTTTTGAAGTGATAATTTGAGAACCTTTGGTTAAAGTTTTATAATAACATTGGATTGTTTAATTTTGTGAAATGTTTCACGCAGTTTTAATTGTGCGGTAAACATTAAAAGTATTATTTTAAGATGAAAATATTAAATATAATTTTTTTCACACATATTTCTAAATTTATTCTAATTATTTTCATCAAAATTTACCAAATACAAATATATGTTGGGAAATGGAGTCTAATTTGATAAAAATGAAAGATAAAATAAAATAAAATAATTATAATAGTTTCCAAATCTCAATTATGATTTGAAAATTTATTAAATGAATTTTATTCTTAAAAAAAGAAGAAAAATAATATAATGTCTATGCTAAAAATATGTATATTTATATTTATATTTTATATATGTATATGGTACGTTGATGTATATGATTTCAATTGAAATAAGAAGAGATTTTTTTTTTCCCTTAAGCCATATAACGTACCATGCGACATACGCGGTAAATTAATGGAAAAACAACTTGCACATATATACATATAGTTTGTATAAACAAAGATGTCCGGTGCTACTCTTTTTGGATCCAAGCTGATGAATAAAAAACATAATAATATTACAAATGCCTTAATCTATAAAGCTGTCAAGTTAATTATTACCTTGAAAATTCTAATTTTCATAAAAAAATGACTTGGAATTTGAATTTATGCCTCTCGCCGCCAGCTTATTCATAGTCGAACTTGGACAATCTCGTCACCTAAACTGTCGAATTAGCCCACATGTAGCTGGCACCTAGCCTTTTTTGCCAGTAATAAATCAATGACAATTAATATTCACATTAAATTATTTGTCAATAAGCTTCATGCATGTTATTGCATATGGATTGTTGCGCGTTATCGGTAGTTGTAATGTTTGTGTTCGTGTGGGAACGAAATTCATTTGCATCATTCATTGTAATAGATTACTTATCATATTTAATTTTTATTTATTATAAATAATAATAATAATAATTCGGTTCAAAAGAAAGAGTGATATTGGTGAAGATGCTTAAAAGACATACAATGTGATTCAGCCGGTGGACAATCGAGTTGCATAGAATTAGGTGGTGTGGAATAATGTGTCCTTGCCAAAGCATAGGCTCATTTTGTGGTTGCTCGTGTCCAGGGGCCTTAATACTGGGGACAAGTTACAATAGTAGGCCATCCAGACCTTAAATCGTTGTTATGTATGTTATGAAGATGAGGGAATTTCTAACCATTTATTCTTCCAATGTTAGTATTCTTGTCGAGTATAGATTATTATTCTAAGATGGTTGCGGATTAGGAGGGGCCCATTGAGATGAAGGGAGGAGTTGAATGATTTGCTAGAAGGATGAAGTGTGAGTTGATCATGAGCAAAGTTTTTTGTGCTGCCTTTTGTAGCTACTGTCTATCACATTTGGGTGAAAAGGAATAGTAGATGTTTTTTAGAGACTAGCAACACTATTGAGCAGCTGCGATGCTGGATTCAGTTTGTGGTTTATGCTCGTGTGAGCTATCTTGACTTCAAGAAATCTAGTAGGCATAGTTCAATGATTTAGTCTTGAGTTAGATGCCTTTTTCTATTACCTTAGAATGCCAAGAAACTCTTTGTATATATTCATTGATTAATGATATTTACCAATCCCCAATATATATATATATATATATATATATGACATAGAATATTCTAAATGTAATAATGGTTGCAAAAAAATGATAGAAATTTTTTTATTTGTGATTGTACTGTAACACCCCCATATCCCATATGGGTGAATTATGGGAAGCCTTATGTGAATATATAGGCTCCAGTTCCAGAATATAAGCACCTAGGATAACCCATGTGGTCTGGGTAGGTGTTCCATTGGCTGGTTCTAGACTTAAGTCATTACAAACGATATCAGAGTTGACCCGGGACCATGATGATGGGACAAAGTGGGTGTGCATATGCATCGTCTGCCAGGCTGATCCTAGATTAGAGAGGTTACTTGGTAGGGAATCAAGTAAACTGATTAGAGAGGTTACATAAGGAAGGAGTTTGTAACTCCCTCATATCCCACATGGGTGAAATGTGGGAAACCTTATGTTGATATATAATCTGATTAGAGAGGTTACATAAGGAGGGAGTTTGTAACACCCCCATATCCCATATGGGTGAAATGTGGGAAACCTTATGTAGATATATACGCTTAAGTTCCAGAGAACAAGCACCTAGCGCTTATCCTTTTCCAAAGTATATCTTATGTGATGTGGGCAGGTGTTCCGTTGACTGGTTTTGGACATAAGTCATGACACAAGTTCTGAACTTCGGTCATTACAGATGGTATCAGAGTTGACCATGGACCACAATGATGTAACATAGTGGGTATAAGCATACATCGTCTATCGAGACTAATCTTGGATTTGAGAGACTATTTAGCCATGAGCTAAGTAGTCCAAGTAATAGGTTACTTGGTTTGGGGAACCAAGTAATCGAACTGACTCCAATGAGGATGTTGAGTACATAAGGGGGAAGTTTGTAACACTCTCATATCCCATAATAACAACCCAAGTCTAGAACTTGTCAATGGAACACCTGCCTACACTACATGAGTTATTCTTTATGAAAAGAATAAGTGCTAGGTACTTACGTTCTAGAACTGGGGTCTATATATCCACGTAAGGCTTTCCATAATTTACCAATATGGGATATGGAGGTGTTACAAATTCCCCCCTCATATACCGAACATACTTGTTGGGGTTAATCAGATTACTTGGTTTCCCAGACCAAATAACCTCTCTAATTGGACTACTTAGTACCTAGCCAAGTAGCTTTTCAAATCTAGGATCAGCCCTGGTAGATGATGCATGTACACACCCACTATGTCACACTATCATGGTCCCAGGTCGGCTCTGATACCATTTGTAATGACCCAAATCCAGAACCGGTCAATGGAGCATCTGCCCACACCATATGGGTTATCCTTTATGAAAAGGATAAGCGCTAAGTGTTTATGTTTTGAAACTAGAGCCTATATATTCACATAAGGCTTTCCACAATGAATGATATGGATGTGTTACAAACTCCCCTTATATATACCCAACGTCCCCATTGGGATCAGTCGGATTACTTGGTTCCCCAGACCAAGTAACCTCTCTAATCGGACTATTTAGCCCTTGGCTAAGTAGCTCTCAAATTCAGGATCAATCCCGGTAGATGATGCATGCACACACCCATTATGTCACACCATCGTGGTCCCAGGTCAACTCTGATACCATTTGTAATGACCCAAGTCCAAAACCGGTCTATGAAACACCTGCCCACACCACATGTGTTATCCTTTGGAAAAGGATAAGCACTAGGTCCTTATGTTCTGGAACTGAAGATTATATATTCACATAAGGCTCATTACAATTCACCCATGTGGGATATAAGAGTGTTACAATTAAGTATGACACTTTCAATGCCACATAAACTTTAGCATGTGAAACTTTAGCAATGACTTTTGCTTAATCCCCGCTAAGTATAAGAAAGCTTATTATGTAATAAAATTCATGCTAAAGTTTTACATAAAATATGTAAGTGTTGCATAATGGAAAAATAATTTTAGGTATAAAAAGTATATATTAAAAAATAATTTTAAATATAAAATGTATGAAGTTGCACAAATATTAAACAACTTTTTTGCCTTTCAATTATAAAGTAGTTTACTATTTTGAATGAGACCTAGATATGCTGTTATATATTTAATTAAAGTTTTAATAACATTATAATATCCTAGAGAAAAACATCGCATGGCCCAAGGATTTCTCTTTCGCTCTCTCACCTCTTCTGATTTTGCTCATCTGATTGGCCACTAATTGCTAAAGTATTCAAAACACCTCTACTTTTTAATCCTTTATCCTTTGAAGCCTCTTCTTTTAACCCTTTGCACTTCCTAATGTGAGAGTGTTGGAAAGTTTGTCCCATTATCTAACAAGCCAACGCTTTCCCATTGGAAAATCCTCACATGGCATTGCATCAGCTTAATTTTGGAACAATATGATTTGCGCTCGAAATGGAAAAAAAAAATAAAGGAAAAAACCCATAAATTTTTTTTCTATTAAGAAAAAATTTATGAGTTGTCACTAAAGTTAAAATTTTGCAACAAACATGCGTCAATGTTTATAGTATTGTAAAAAAAGTCATCAAACATAAGATTTTGTCAATTTATTTTATTTTTTAACTTATTAAAACAAATGTTTTTATTAGAACTTAAAAGTGATACTTACTACCACAAATAAAAAACGTAAAGATACATAAATTGACGTGACCGTTTTACTCTTAAGTTATAAGTATTAAATTTGACACTTTTAATGCCACATAAGCTTTAGCATGTGAAACTTTAGCATGAATTTAGCATGAATTGAACACAGCTTTAGCATGTGAAACTTTAGCATGTGAAATTCAGGAGGGAGAAACTTTAGCATGCTAAAGCATGACATTAGCATGTGAAACTTTAGCATGGTAAAATTCATGCTAAAGTATGACTTTTACTTATTCCCCGCTAAGTATGAGAAAGCTTATTATGTGGTAAAATTCATGCTAAAGTTTCACATGGAAATCTACATGTGTTGCATATTAAAAACTAATTTTAGGTATAAAAAGTATATATTCAAAATTTATATAACTAAACACTTTTTAATAGATCACTTATAGTTTTCCTTTATCCTAAAATTATAACTTCTTTTGACTCTTTTAATGATAAATAAATTTTATATTGTCTATTTAATTAGAGTTGTGTTAGTATTAGGGTTCTAAAAGGAGGGAAAGAAAATAATCTACTTACAAAGATCTAAAAATATAATCGCTTATTTAATTGGATATTTAGTAGTATTAAAATACTAGAAATATAGTAAGAGAGAAAAAAAAAAAAAAAGCAAAGTGGGATACGTTTAGCCTTTAATTTTTGGGAAGCTATTTTGACTATGAAACTAACTTTGACCACTAAACTTAGTTAATTTTAACAAATATGACCTAAGTTTATTCTACTATAAAAGATATATTTGAATATAAAATTTTTTTCAATTAAGTTTTCTTTTCCCAACTCGGATGAATATATAATTTGAGAGCTTAGGTATTTGGTCCACATTAGAGTAATCATATAATTCACATATGACTTAAGCAAATACTATGAAACAAAAAAAAATTACTATTGTAGCAAAGGTGTAACACTTTCATATCCCACATGGGTGAATTGTGAGATGCCTTATGTGGATGTATAGACTTCAGTTCCAGAACATAAGCACCTAGTGCTTATCCCTTTTTCAAAGGATAGCTCATGTGGTGTGAGCAGGTATTCCATTGATTGATTCTGAACTTGGGTCATTATAGATGTTATTAGAGCCAACCTCGGACCACGATAATGTGGCATAGTGGATGTGCACATGTATCGTCTACCGGCTACAGGTGGGAGGTGGGCTGGGTTGGCCCGGACCGCCCCGCCGGTCAAACCCGCCCCGGACCCGTCAAACCCGCCCCGCCTTGCCCCGAGAAAAGCCTGCAATATTATGGGCCAAGTATGGGCCCAATAGGAGGAGGGAGACGCAAAAAAACTGGCTCGGACCAGACAAAGCCCAGAAACCGGACCGGCCCGGCCTGGACCTCCCCCTGGACCGCCGGACCGCCAAGGGACCCGACCACCCCGCCTGGCGCCGCAACGGCTCCCTGCTGCCAGTAACGTTAACCTGCGAATTTTTTTTTTAAAAAAGGGCTAATTACACAGCAGGCCCTCCAACAGCTTTCTGCTCCATTTCAGCCCCCAAAATTTCATTTTTGCCCCTCCCAACAACTAAATTTCAAGGACTTTTTGGTCAAACTAATTTTTCCCCTCCCCCTATAAATACCAATGCCATTTTCACTCAATCCTCACACAATCACTCAATCTCTCTTCTTCATCTACTATATTCTCTCAACCATTCTCCTTATTTTCTTAATCTCTTCCAAATTTCTTACTAATCTCTCCATAATATCTTCATAATCCTCTCTTGATTTTGCATTAATCACTACTATTAGTACGTGAGGCATGGCTTCAAAAGGAAAGGGCAAGTCAACAGATAGTTCATCTTCCCGCAACACTGGCCTCCGAGCCTTGTTCCGTCGCCGATCTCGGCCCGCCGATAAAGGCATTTCAATTCAAGAGTTTCACGACGATGATGCCGGAATCGATATGACGAATTACGATTTGGGTCTCGACGATCAATTATCCGATGATGAAGTGGAAGAGTTGGATGCGATGGCGTCCGGGAATCCGTCAACAGAACCGACGCCTACAAGTCATGAACCCGGCGTGGAGGAAACTCAAGCACAAGGTAAATCCACGAGACTAACTGCTTGGGTTTGGGAGCATTATGAGCTCATAAACGAAGGGGAGTCGAGGTACGGAAAATGCAAACATTGCGGGAAAAAATTGGTGCATAGAAAGAATTCCGGCACTGGAACGCTGAAGCGGCATATTGAAAATCAACATGCTAACGTCCTCCCTAGTACCGGGACTAGTTCTGGAGGACAAACACAACTTGGGTCTACAACCGGCGCCGGCGGACCAGGTATATTTCGTTTTAACCAACAATCTTGTAGAGAAGGTATGGTAAATTGGATGATGCTTACCGAAAAACCTTTTTCACAAGCTGAAGATGTCCACCTAGAATCTTGGATAAAATCACAATTAAATCCTGCATTTAGAAAAGTATCTAGGAAAACTGCTAGGAAAGAAAACTTTAGACAATTTGAAGCCGAAAAATCAGATTTGCAAGCATATTTTTCTGCTCTTGATCATTGTGTGGCATTTACTTCTGATATGTGGACATCACCTATAGGTCAATCATTCTATTGTGTTACTTCTCATTGGATTGATTCTGATTGGATAATGCAAAAACGAATTTTGTCATTTAAGGTTATTGAAACAGATCATACTGGTTTTTAAGGTTATTGAAACAGATCATACTGGTTTTCAAATATTTAATTGTATCTTAGAAACTTTACGTGATTATTTTTGTACTGATAAAGTTCTGTGCATTTCATTTGATAATGCTTCAAATAATGATGTTGCCGCTCGCCTTTTGAGTCAAAACTTAAAACTACCGCTCAACGGTGCATTTTTTCACGTTAGATGCATGTGCCATATTTTGAACATTTGTGTGCAAAAGGGTTTAGAAGTTCTCCAAAATGAGATTTTGCCTATTCGAAACTCATTAAAATATTTGATGTCCAGACCTGCTATTTTTTGTGAATTTAAAAGCTTTTGTATTGAAAATCAAAAACCATTTTCTTGGAAACGGTTTAAATTGGATTGCTCAACCCGCTGGAACTCCATATTTTTTATGTTGCAAGATGCATTACCGTATGCAAATTTGTTGTCACATTTCATGAATTTAAAAATGGGTTCTGAATTTCTTACGACTGAAATTTGGGAGAAATGTTCCAAAACCGGTGAATTGCTTAAGTTTTTTTACGAGGCAACTGAATTTTTCTCTGGTGTTTACTACCCAACAAGTCATCAAGTTTTGTTTCATTTAGTGAACATCACATATGCTTTACATCAATTTAAAAATGATGAGTTGTTAAAACCGACTGTCGAAGCCATGCGGGCTAAGTGGCTTCAATATTTCTCAAACATTCCACCTATCTTTTTAGTCGCTTCTTTACTTGACCCGTATGTAAAATTAACGGGCACAACAACACTGCTTGAAGGAATTTTTCATACTTATTTAGAAATGTCTCATATAAATGTTTTGGCTATGTCTGCTTCTGCTTCCGAGTACTTGCATTCTTTATACAAGTTATATTGTGAGCGGCATTCGGATAAGGTAAGATCCGAAGCTCCTCAAACCGAGCCTTCAAGGAGATCAATCTCCTCAAGATTCAACCCGGCGCTCCAAATGCTCAAACGACCCCGACCGATGACATCGGGATTAGCTGAGGTTGATGACTATCTCAACACATCGTTCGAGACAAGTGACGTCGACATCTTTGAGTGGTGGAAACAAAAGAGATCAAGATTTCTGATCTTGTCGATAATCGCACAAGAGATTCTTGCTGTTCCAGTATCGACCGTGTCATCCGAGGCAGCGTTTAGTGCCGGAAAATGGGTGATAACAGAAAAATGGTCAAGATTGACACCCGACGCGGTAGAAGTATGCGTGTGCAACCGAGATTGGGGCCTCACAGCACTCCGGCAGCAAGACCAAAAGAGTTCGAATGAGGAGGTAATATCCGATACCGAGACTTGAATTTTTTTTTTCAATCATACATGTAGTTTGTATTTGATCTGATTATGCTGTTCAGCACAGATCATAGGTTTCTATTATTTATCATTTCCGGAACGTTTTTGCCATTTCAAAATGTAAGGCACGTTTCGATTATTTGTAAGTGCCGTTTGGCTTCTTAACTTAATAAAACTTACACTGGAGGTGGTGTTTTTTCTTAAAAATATTTGTGACTTATACAATTAATAATTTTTCTATTTATATATATATATATATTAACAAAAAAAATGAAACCTGCCCTGCCGAGGCTCGGGACCACCTCGGGACTGGCTCGGAACCGCCCCGCCTACAACCGGGCCGAGGCCGGTCCTTAGGACCCAGCCCAGGACCGGCCGGTTCGACCCAGTTCGCACCTCTACTACCAGCTTGATCTTGGATTTGAGAGGTTACTTGGCCAGGAGCTAAGTAATCCAATTAGAAAGGTTACTTGGTCCAGGCAGCCAAGTAATCCGACTGAACCCAATGAGGACGTTGAGTACATACGGGGGGAGTTTGTAACACCCCCATATCCTGCATGGGTAAATTAGGGGAACCCTTATGTGGATATATAGGCTTAAGTTCCATAACATAAACACCTAGCACTTATACATTTCATAAATGATAGCACATATGGTGTAGGTAGGTGTTCCGTTGACCGGTTTTGGACTTGAGTCATCACAAAAGGTCATTGTTGTAAAGGCTCTCCTAGTACTTCCTCTTCATTAAATGTCGAGCTAAGTGAATCCCAAGTATTTTTCCCTCAATAAGTAGTATTAAGCAAGGAAAGCAATCTAGTTGAGGTTAAATTGAGTTCCAAAGGGTAATTGGCCCGAGTCAGTGGCATGACCGTAATTTTGGTAAAATTTGGTCTATGCAAGTGTTTTGAGCTAGTTAAGTTAAGACCATAGGTTTTTATAGCCATTTGAACCAAAAGCTTAAGTTAAGGGTGAAAAATGCACTAAGTAAGAATTTAAGCTATTATGTCTTATAATGGCTTAGGTGACTCAAGGGCATTGAGTTTGGTTAAGAATAACCTTTCTTTGGGACCGAGGAGTGATAGAAATGGGAGTGTTTAAGTGGCCTAAGTGTTACAAAATAAAGTTTGAGGGCCAAAGTGACAAGAGGAAAAAGTTGAGCTAAGTTGTTATAAATGGAGGAGATGACACTATTCATCATCTCCCCCATTAGCCATTTTCGCAGCTCACCTTCCTCCCTTGCTTTCTTCTCCCAAACCTCCCAAATCACTCAAGTTTACATGCAATTTGAAGGTCCCGAAGCTATCCCAACGCGCCCTTAGTTCGTTTTTGATGGAATTGGTGCATTTGGAGTTGTTTTTGCAAGTTTTGGTTCAAACCCAAAGGTAAACGTATTTTGATCCTTATGGGTTAGTTTTAAGGTTGTTAAATGGTTAGAAATGGTCTTAACTTCGTGCTCTTGGTGTCCAATTTGTTTGATTTCAAGCTTGGAACTCAAGGGAACCCATTGGAGCTTTGAGGTGCTCATAGCTTGTTCTTGCTTTCAAGATGATTTGAGGTAAGGGATTCAAGTTAATTAAGCTCAAATAATGCATAGAAATGTAGTGTTTTGTGTGGGAATGAGTTAGAAACAAGACCCAAGTGATTTGAGTTTGGGATGAGAAAGTTTGAGCAGTTTTCGTGCAAGGTCGCACGCTGTCGCGCAATGCTGGAAAGCATTGGCGACGCGTCGCCAGTGTCGACGCCATATTGGCGACGCGAGTTGGCGACGCGTCGCCAAGAAATGCAAAAGTTCTCCGAACGCTGATGCCTTTGGCGACGCGTCGCCAACGGCGCCGCCAAGGCATTTTGCCCTCAAGCTCCGGGCATCCTAAGAGTGTCTCAAACTCTCGGTTTCCATCCCTAGGCTAAGTTAAGACGTTCCGTAGCCTCGGTTGGGTCTAGAACTCATTCCTAAGTCGGGAATTATGCATTATATAGGTAGTAGCTAAGTGGTGTGGTTAAGGAAGGGTAAGTAGTGGTGGCTAAGGAAGTTAAAGTGCTTCAGTTCTCAAGTGAGCACTAAGGGGATTAAGTCGGGTTTCAGACTCTTCGTTGGCCGAGTAGAATGTCATAAACCTATGGTCAATGAAAAGGAAACCTAAGAGAATCCCAACCAAACTTTATAGTTTGGTAAGTAAGCCACTAAGGGGCCCTAAGCTAAGCTTCAAAAGCTTGGTAAGTTGAACCACATAAGGTAGCTACTCTGCACAATAAGTTAAGGGAAGAGACGGGTAAGGAGTGAGTAAGTGGAAACTTACTCTAAGTAGCTCGTCAAGGCGGGTAAGGTTGAGTAAGCAAGGTCTTACTCTAAGGTGCCCGTAAGAGGACTTCAAGGGGTTAGTAGTTAAGTGCTAGCATAGGATACGAGGGCCAGTATCCAAGTACCCCAGTCGTAAGAGCTCACGACAAGTCCAGCACCTACGGGTGTAAGGAAGTCCTAAGTGCATTTGCATGTGCATAACTCATTCATCCATCCATCCATCCATCACTTGCATTGTTTGTTGTTTATTTTCTTGCTTCTGGTTATCTTGTTGATTGCTTGTTTTGTTTTGTATGCTGTCTATTTATATGCTTGTTGTGCTTTGTATGCATGCATTGCTTTTCCCTGCAGGTACTAATCCCTTACTGAGTACTTTGGAGTACTCACCCCTTAAGTGTTGTGCAGGTTTAAGCAGTTTTGTTTGGGCTTAACAGTTGGTAAGGGGCAGCTGTTAAAGCTAAGTTTTATTGGTTCAAAGGTATTCTCTAAGTAGGAAACTCCATGTTTTCTAAGTTACTTACGGCATAAGTAAGTACTGACCAAAGTGTTTGCCTTACAGTTGAGGCTAAGTGAGTACAAGGAAAGTGTGGCTCATCACTTGAAGCTAGCTTGCTGGGTGAAGAGCTAAGGATGGATCTTAGTAGTTAGGAGATGCTTTTTTTAGTATGTATGGTAATTTCATACATAGATTGCCTATACTAATGACCATTGGTGTGTATAACACTAGAGTTACATTTGGGTGCATATAAGTTGGAAATGTATGCACATAGTTGTTACTTGTAGTTAAAGCAACTAAAGATTTATGTCTTGGCTTTTGATTTATGATTTTCATTACTTGCCGCGGCACTATTTTCAATGAAGTTTTAATTCAATTATTATTGCATAGCCAGGACAACGCATGCATATTCCTTATGCAGGGTAGGCTAAATAACTAGTTGCACGTAATGCCTTAAGGTATTTTACAAGTAATAACTAGCCAACTATAACTTAAGTAGGATCATAGTTCCCTAGAGCCTACCAGTGTTAGCAATTCAGGGCACTGGGGCCCTGTTCCGCCACAATTGTGAAAAATTTTAGAAAGAAAAATTGTTAGCTCCTAGAATTAGTTACTTATATTGTAATTAAAAGGAATTTTAGCAGCAACTCCTTTTTTACATTTTCCAATATTTTAAAACATTGAAAATTATAATAATAATTATTTTTCCCACATGGTTATCATTTTGCATGTTGGAACAAAAGTTTTTATTCTTAGCAATTAACTCTTTTTCTACACTATATAATATTAATGTATTTTTATTTTATTTTTTTTGGACCCAGTCAAATTTTGTGAGTTGTATCAAAGTAGCATTATGCATGTATTGTTTTAGGCTTTAATTCTTGGAAAAATGATTACTTAACCATCAAATTTAGTTAAATTTGACAAATTTGCCTTAAAGTTTTTATAAATGCTTTTGAACGTTAGTTTTTGTTCAATTTATTTTCTCTTTCCATTGTTTGTGTTATAAAAAATACGAATGTGCACAAATGTTAAATAAATTTTTTACTCTTGTGTTATAAGATATTTGGTTCTTTTAATAAAACTCTATTTTGTTATTATCTATTTAATTGAATTTATATTTGCACTAGAAAACTTTAATAAAAAACCCTTAAGTTGCCGCTAAATTTAATTTTTTATTGCAAACTTGCCACCCTTCATTCTATATTACAAAATTTCATATTATATGCAATTCATTTTTACATAAATCTAAAGAAACCCTTAAGTTTCCATTAAATTTTATTCTCTATTACAAACTTATCTGCCTTTGATTCTATTTTAGTTATATGCAATTCTTTCTTAATTTGCACTAATCTTACCTAAAACTCTTAAATTTCCATTAATCTTTTCTTGCCACCAACATGTTGCTCTTGGTTCTATATTATTATAATATAATACCTTAAGTAAATACTTTATAAAAATTAACATTTCAACTTAGCACTTCAAAAACTTTCATAGTGAAACCTTTTATTTGAATAAAATACTTAAATATATGGTAAAACTCATACTAATGTTTGTACAAATAAATAGTTTGTAAAACCTAAAATTTTTGTCAATTTGGTTTTTTCTTCCAACTTGGATGAACATATGCTTTGAAAGCTTAGGTATTTGGTACATCCTAGAGCAATCATATAACTCACATATGACTCAAGCACATATTATGAAAAAAAAAACAAAAAAAATTATTATTGTAGCAAAGGTCATTGAGAAAAATTTTAGAAAAAAACTTTGAGCTCTTAGAGTTAGTTGTTTATATTATAATAAAGATGAATTTTAGAAGCAACTTTTTTTTTGCGTTTTCCAATATTTTAAAATGTTGTAAAAATTATAAGAATTATTTTTCTCACATGGTCACCTTTTTAACGCTGGAACACAAATTTTTATTCTAAGAAAATAGCTCCTTTTCTATACTAAATATATTTTTTAGAGCCAATTAAATATTATGAGTTATACCAAAGTGGTGTTATGCATGAATTCTTCTCAGGCTTTAATTGTTGGAAAATCATTACTTTAACCACCAAATTTAGTAAAATTTAACAAATATGCCGTATATTTTTTATACATGGCAAACTTAAGTAAAAAACATTAAATGTCACAGAGAACTTGTGACGGAAAGAATATAATAATAGTAATACTTAAAACTTACAACCTTTCATTGGTAGTTAATTATACATTAAAAAAATAATAACAATATACTAAAGTTTTAATTCTATTTACAAAAAGAAAAATTAAATTTTTAACAACAGTCTTTTTACACTATGAGGCCTCAAGGGAATTTATATCCTTGACTTCAACTTTCCAATTCAAGCCTCATACTATCAAGTAGAATTAGAGCTATATGGTTGGCTTGGCCTACTTATTAGTGAGTTATAGTAATGCATGATTGCTCTAACTTGAAGTTTTGCGGTTGAAATTATACTTTAAATAGATGATTGTTTGAAGTTGATTAATTCAAATTAAGTTATTTTTATTCTTTTTGGGAATTTTCATCCTAAACTAATATCATTTGAAAATTGATTATATGTGTATGCATAATAATTTATAGAATAACATTTTTATAGTAATTTTATGAATTTAAAAAGTATGAATATGACTTAATATTGGAAGACCTTTTTATCTTTAAATTTTATTTATTTCCCTATTTTAAGGATACTTAAATATTTCATTTCTTATTTATTAGAGTTTAAAAGGCTAAAATTATGGAAAGGAAGAAAAAAACAAAACATATAACAAAGTGATGGCAAGCTCTTAGGCTTTATATCAGGAAAATAAGATTAGTACTTGAAAAGGAAAAATAGAAAAAAAAAATTGTTGACTGTTTTTTATGTTTTCTATATGTTTTTATGGCAACAACTAAAATATGCCACTAAATTTAAATTTCATAACAGACTTGTGTTTGATTTATATGACTATTAAGCATGCCTAAAAACATAATGTTTATTAATTTATTTGAATTTTAAACTTGAAATATTTTTGCTAGAATTTAAAAATGCAACTTAATATCTATATATATCTATATTTATATCTATATGTAATAAAAAGTATGAAGATATATAAAATGGCTAAACCTTAAATTTTAAGTTATTTGCTTTCCTTTTAAATACTCTGATTTTATTTTGCTTTAGTGGATTTAATTTTCTATGGTTGACTAATTATATTATAAGAATAATGGATAAAACTAGGCTTCCAAACTTCCATGATGTGAGTATAATATTTAAATCAATGGGTAGGCATTAATTACCCAAAAAGATAAAAAAAAAAACTGGAACCACCCAAGTCTAGAACCGATCAACACAACACTTACCCACACTACATGGGCTATCCTTTGTGAAAAGGATAAATGTTAGGTGCTTATGCTCTAGAATTTGAGCCTATATATCCACATAAGGCTTCCCATGTAGGATATGGGGGTGTTACAAACTTCCCTCCCTATGTACCTAACGTCCTCATTGGGGTCAATCAGATTGCTTGGTTCCCCGGACCAAATAATCTCTCTAATCGAACTACTTAACCCTTGGCCAAGTAGCCTCTCAAATCCAAGATCAATCTCAATAGATGATGCACCTGCACACCCACTATGCCACACCATCGTGGTCTCAGGTTGGCTTTGATACCATTAGAAATAGCTTAAGTTCAGAACTAGTCCATGGAACACCTGTCTACACCACATGAGCTATCCTTTATGAAAATGATAAACATTAGGTGCTTTTTCCTTAGAACTTGAGCCTATATATCCATATAAGGCTTTCCATATTTCACCCATGTGAGATATGAGGGTGTTACAAAAACTATAAAAGACTTTACCTCAATCTTTGGAGTTATCACAATGAATCGGCCATAAAATAGAGAGTAAGTATAAATATTGAAACCTTGGGAGTGAGTGTTTTTTTATTAAAAGTCAAGAGTAAGGTAAGTAAGCTTTTTGAATAATGCATAGTTACTTACAATAACATGTCTTTGAAAAAAGCTCAATATTTACTTAATAAGTTTATACTTTGATATCATGACCCATATTTATGTCATACTTCTTAGAAGAAATTTCTTTGTACATGAGTTTCTTATTGAATGTTCCACCTGTATTATCCTTTTTCTTTTTGTTTTGTATAGAACATAAAAAAATTATTAAAAATATAGCTTATGTCTCTTTAAAAAGTCAAAATTATGATAATATATTAATGGTAAATCTATTTAATTGTTTGAGCCAACTAATATAAAATCAGCAGTTAAATCATTAGCTCTTTTAATCTAAAGCATAGAGCCTAAGATAAAATTTACTAAATTAACTTTTAAAAAAATTTAAAAATACATAATACTATTCAGATATTAAATTATGATATTTTCTTAATAGATTGCGTACCAGTAATTTTAAATTGTACACTGATAAGAGGAATTTCAAAATCTTTAATGAGATATTAAAAATACCTGCAGGAAGTAATTTTACAAGTACTCTACTCTCACAAATAAAAAAAATTACCAGTTTTTTATGAAAATTAGTAGTTAAAGCAAATTCTACATTATATTATTATTGTTGTTGTTGTTGTTTATATTAAACAAAAATCTAATACAGTTAGCTATCTATTAAAATAGAGGACATAAATTAGGAGAATTATGATGAAATATTATAACGAAAAGCTATGTAAGAAACAGAAAATGAAACTAATAAGAAATATATCTAAACTAAAAAAGGTAAAATTATTATTGCTGCTATTTACTTAAAAAATGATTAACACTATAGTTATTTATAAGTAAAACAAAAAATTAGTATTTGATTCACGTTAAATGCACATGTGCATTTATATTATGAAAAGTACAATTGTGCACAAATGTTGAATGACTTTTTTGTCCTTTAATTATAATGTGGGTTGCTATTTTAATGAGAACTAGATATGTCATTATATATTTAATTAGAGTTTTAATACCATTATAACATCCTAGAGAAAAAAATCACATGGCCCAAGTATTTCGCTTTCACTCTCTCACTTCTCCTGATTTTGCTCGCCTAATTGGTTTTAATTTAGCCACTAATGGCTAAAGTATTCAAAACAACTCCAATTTTGAATCCCGTATCACTTGAAGGCCCTTATTTTAATCTTGTGCACTTCCTAATGTGAGAGTGTTGGAAAGTTTGTCCCACTATCGAACAAGCCAACACATTCCACGTTGGGCAATTCTCGCATGGCAGCATGTCAGCTTAATTTTGGAACAATATGATTTGCACTCTAAATGGAAAAAAAATAAAGAAATAAATAAAGAAACCCAAATTTTTTTTAATCTATTATGGCAAAAATTTATGAGTTGTCACTAAGGTTAAAATTTTGCAACAAACATACGCCTATGTTTACAGTAATGTAAAAAATGTCACCAAACATAAGATTTTATCAATTTATTTATTTTTTAACTTATTAAAACAAATGTTTTTAGTAGAACTTAAAAGTGCAACTTATACCACAAATAAAAAAAAGTAAAGACACAAAAATTGACGTGACTGTTTTACTCTTAAGTTATAAGTATTAAGTATGACACTTTTAATGCCATATAAACTTTAGCATGTGAAACTTTAGCATGAATTTAGCATGAATTGAACAAAGCTTTAGCATGTCAAGCTTTAGCATGTGAAATTCAGAAGGGGGAAACTTTAGCATGCTAAAGTATGACTTTAGCATGTGAAACTTTAGCATGGTAAAATTCATGCTAAAGTATGACTTTTGCTTGATCCCCACTAAGTATGAGAAAGCTTATTATGTGGTAAAATTCATGCCAAAGCTTCACATGAAAATATATAAGTGTTGTATATTAAAAAATAATTTTAGGTATAAAAAGTTTATATTAAAAATTTATATAAGTGACCACTTTATAGTATTTCACGTATAGTTTTTCCTTTATCCTAAAATTATAAGTTCTTTTTACTCTTTTACTGATAAATAAATTTTATATTGTTTATTTAATTGGAGTTGTGTTAGTATTAGGGCTCTAAAAAGAAGGAAAGAAAGAATCCACTTATAGAGACTTAAAAATATAATTGTGGATTTAATTAGATATTTAGTAGTATTAAAATACTGTAACTTTAATAAGAGAGAAAAAAATGCAAAGTGGGATGCGTTTGGCCTCTAATTTTTGGGAAATTTGCTATTTTGACTACTATACTAACTTTGACCACTAAACTTAGTTAATTTCAAGAATTATGACCTAAGTTTATTATACTATAAAAGATATATTTGAATATAAAATTTTTGGCAATTACGTTTTCTTTTCCCAAATTAGATGAATATATACTTTGAGATCTTAGGTATTTGGTCTACATTAGAGCAATCATATAATTCACTTATGACTCAAACACATACTATTAACAAAAAAACAAAAGAATTATTATTGTAGCAAAGGTCATTGTGAAAAATTTTAGAAAAAAAATTCTTAGCTCCTAGAATTAGTTACTTATATGATAATAAAGAGGAATTTTAGCAGCAACTCTTTTTTACATTTTTGCAATATTTTAAAACATTGAAAAAATTATAATAATTATTTTTCCTACAAGGTCATCATTTTGCATGTTGGAACACAAGTTTTTATTCTTAGCAACTAACTTGTTTTCTATACTAAATAATATTAATTTATTTTGATTTTTATTATTTTTTAAGAGCCAGCCAAATCTTGTGAGTTGTATCAAAGTAGCATTATGCATGTATTGCTCTAGGCTTTAATTTTTGGAAACATGAGTTACTTAACCACCAAATTTAGTTACATTTGAGAGATACGTCCTAGAGTTTTTATTAATGCTTTTGAACGTTAGTTTTGACTCAATTTATTTTATCTTTCCTTTGCTTGAATTATAAAAAGTACAAAGGTGCACAAATGTTAAATGACTTTTTTACTCTTCTATTATAAGATATTTGGTTTTTTTAATGAAACTCAATTTTGCTATTATCTATTTAATTAGAGTTATATTAGCACTAGAAAATTAATAAAAACCCTTAAGTTGTCACTAAATTTAAGTTTTTACTGCAAACTTGCCCACTCTTCATTCTATATTACAGAATTACATATTTTATGCAATTCATTTTTATGTTAATCTAAAAAAACTCTTAAGTTGCCATTAAATTTTATTTTCTGTTACAAACTTACCTGCCTTTGATGCTATATTAAAGTTATGCAATTTTTTTTATTTGTGCTAATCTTACCTAAAACTCTTAAATTGCCATTATTTTTTTTTTTGCCTCCAGCATGTTGCTCTTGGTTCTATATTACTATCAAATAATACCTTAATTAAATATTTTATAAAAATTAAAATTTCAATTTAGCACTTAAAAAACTTTCATAGTCAAACCTTTTATTTGAATAAAGACTTAAATATATGGTAAACGACATGCTAAAGTTTGTACAAATAAATAGTTTGTAAAACCTAAAATTTCAACTTTGCATTTAAAAAACCTTTCTAGTTAAATCTTTTATTTGAATAAGAGATTTAAATATATGGTAAAATGCATACTAAAATTTTGCTACTACAAAAGGTACCTCTGAACATAAACTTCTTTTCAATTAAATTTTTTGGTTTTGCAACTATAATGAGCATATACTATGAAAGCTTATTATGTGATAAAACTCATGCTAAAGTTTCACATGAAAATCTATAAGTATTGCAAATAAGAAATAATTTTAGGTATAAAAAGTATATATTGAAAATTTATGTAAGTGCACAATTTATATTGTTTTGCAACCTTAATGAGAATATACTATGAAAAATTATTATGTGTTAAAACTTATGCTAAAGTTTCACATGAAAATCTATAAGTATTGCATATATGAAAAAAATTTTAAGGATTAAAAAGTATATATTGAAAATGTATGAAAGTGAGCACCTTATAATTGTTCATTTGTAGTTTTCCTTTAGCATGAAATTTTAAGTTCGTTTACTCTTTTAATGATATACAAATTTCATGTTGTCTTTTTAATTAGAGTTGTGTTAGTATTATTTTAACAAGTATGGCTATATTATAAAAACAATACATTTGAATATAAATTTTTTTTCAATTAATTTTTTTTTCTACTTGGATAATCATTTGCTTTGAAAGCTTAGGTATTTAGTCCATCTTAGAGCAATCATATAACTCATATATGACTCGAGTACATATTATGAAAAAAAGAATTTATTATTGTAGCAAAGGTCATTGAGAAAAATTTTAGGAAAAAAATTCTTAGCTCTAAGAGTTAGTTGTTTATATATAATAAAGAGGAATTTTAACGGCAACTCCTTTTTAAATTTTCCAATATTTTCAAACATTGGAAAAATTATAAGAATTATTTTTTCCACATGGTCATCTTTTTAACGTTGGAACACAAATTTTTATTCTAAGCAAATAACACTTTTTCTATACTAAAAAATATTATATTTATATTTATATTTTTATTATTTTTTAGAGCCAATTAAATCTTACGAGTTGTACCAAAGTGGTGTTATGCATGAATTCTTCTTAGGCTTTAATTTTTGGAAAATCATTATTTTAACCACCAAATTTAGTTAAATTTAACAAATATGCCGTATATTTTTTATACATGGCAAACTTAAGTAAAAAACATTAAATGTCACAAAGAACTCGTGACGGAAAGAGTATAATAATAGTAATACTTAAAACTTACAACCTTTCATTGGTAGTTAATTATACATTAAAAAAATAATAACAATATACTAAATTTTTAATTCTATTTACACTATGAAGCCTCAAAGGAATTTATACACTATGAAGCCTCAAAGGAATTTATACCATCGACTTAAACTTTCCAATTCGAGCCTCATACTATCAAGTGAAATTAGAGCTATATGGTTGACTTGACCTACTTATTAGTGAGTTATAGGAATGCATGAATGCTTTAACTTGAATTTTTGGGGTCTAAATGATACTTTTCAAAAGGAAAAAAAGATGATTGTTTGAAATTGATTAATTCAAAATAAATTTTTTTATTTTTTTTGGGATTTTTCATCCTGAACTAATATCATTTGAAAATCGATTATATATATATATACATGCATAATAATTTGTAGATTAACATTTTTATAGAAATCGTTATGAATTTAAAAAGTATGAACAAGTCAAAATATTGGAAGACCTTTTTACCTTTAAATTTTATTTTATTTCCCTATTTTAATGATACTCAAATTTTTCATTTCCTATTTATTACATTTTAAAAACTAAAATTTTGTAAAGGAAGACAAGTTTTTCCCTGGAAAAAAACTAAAAAATGCCACTAAATTTAAAATTTCATAACAGACATATGTTTGATTTATATGACTATTAAGCACACCTAAAAACATAATGTTTATCAATTTATTTAAATTTAAACTTGAAATATTTTTTCCAGAACTTAAAAATGCAACTTAATATCTATATATTTCTATATTCATATTTATATATAATAAAAAGTGCAAAGATATATAAAATGGCTAAACCTTAAATTTTAAGTTATTGGTTTTCCTTTTAGGTACTCAGATTATATTCTACTTTAGTGCATTTATTTTTCTATGGTTAACTAATTATATTATAAGAACAATGCATAAAACTAGGCTTCCAAACTTCAATGATGTGATTATAATATTTAAATCAATGGGTAGGCATCAATTACACAAAAAGACAAAAAAAACTAAAACTAAAACATCCGAAGTACTGAACCAGTCAATGGAATAACTACACATACTACATGGGCTATCCTTTGTAAAAAAAGATAAGCCCTAGGTGTTAATACTCTCAAACTTGAGCATATCCACATAAAGCTTTCCACACTTCACTTATATGGCATATAGGGGTGTTGCAAACTCCCCATCCCCTTATGTACCCAACGCCCTTGTTGGAGTCAATTAGATTGCTTAGTTCCTCAGGCCAAATAACCTCTCTAATCAGACTACTTATCCCTTGACTAAGTAGCCTTTCAAATTCAGGGTCAATCCTCGTAGAAGATATATGTAATGACCCAAGTGAAGAACCGGTTAACGGAACACCTGCCTACACCACATGGGCTATCCTTTAGAAAAGGATAAGCACTAAGTGCTTATGTTCTGAAATTGGAGCCTATATATCCACATAAAGTTTATCATAATTCACCCATGTGGGATATGGGGGTGTTACAAACTCCTCCCCTTATGTACCCAATGTCCTTGTTGGGGTTAGTCAGATTACTTGGTTCCCCAGGCTAAATAATCTCTCTAATCGGACTACGTAGGCCTTGGCCAAGTAGCCTCTCAAATCCAGGATCAGTCCCGGTAGACGATGCATATGCATACCCACTATGCCACACCATTGTGGTCCCGGGTCAATTCTGATACCATCTGTAACGATCCAAGTCCAGAACTGGTCAACAAAACACCTGCCCACACCACATGGGCTATCATTTAGAAAATGATAAGTGCTTGGTGCTTATGTTCTGGAATTGGATCCTATATATCCATATAAGGCTTCCTAAAATTCACCCATGTGGGATATGGGAGTGTTACGAACTCTCCCCCTTATGTATCCAATGTTCCCGTTAGGGTCAATCAGATTACTTGGTTCCCTGGACCAAGTAACTTCTCTAATCGGACTACTTCACCTCTGGCCAAGTAGCCTCTTGAATCCAAGATCAGTCCCGGTATATGATGCATGTGCATATCCACTATGCCACACCATTATATACTTTAAACCAAACTTGGCTCTGATGCCATCTGTAATGACCCAAGTCCAGAACAGATCAATGGAACACCTGCCCACACCACATGGGCAATCCTTTGGAAAAGGATAAACACTAGGTACTTAGGAATGGACTCTCAGTATAAGGAAGTTCTCCCGACCCATACCGGCGGACTCAACCACATACTTTGAACCAAACTTGGCTCTGATGCCATCTGTAATGACCCAAATCCAGAACCGGTCAACGGAACACTTGCCCATACTACATAGGCTATCCTTTAGAAAATGATAAGCGCTAGGTGCTTATGTTCTGGAATTGGAGCCTATATATCCACATAAGGCTTTCCACAATTCACCCATGTGGGATATGGGGGTGTTACAAACTCCCCCCCTTATGTACCCAACGTCCTTATTGGGGTCAATCAGATTACTTGGTTTTTCGGACCAAGTAACCTCTCTAATTGGACTACTTAGTTGTTAGCCAAGTAGCCTCTCAAATCCAGTATCAGTCCTGGTAGACGATGCATGTGCACACCCACTTTGCCACATCATCGCGGTCCCGGGTCGGCTCTGATATCATTTATAATAACCCAAGTCCAGAGTCGATCAATGGAACACTTGCCCACATCACATGGGCTATTCTTTGGAAAAGGATAAGCACTAGCTGCTCATGTTTGGAATTAGAGCCTATATATCCACATAAAGTTTCTCACAATTCACCCATGTGGGATATGGGGGTGTTACAAACTCCCCCTCTTATGTACCCAACATCCTTGTTGTGGTCAATCGGATTACTTGGTTCCTTAGACCAAATAATCTATCTAATCGGACGGCTTAGCCCTTGGCCAAGTAGCCTCTCAAATCCAAGATCAGTCCCGGTAGATGATGCATGTGCACACCCACTATGCCACACCATCGTGGTCCCGGGTCAGCTCTGATACTATCTATAATGACCCAAGTCCAGAACCGGTCAACGGAACACTTGCCCACACCACATGGGCTATCCTTTAGAAAATGGTAAGTGCTAGGTGCTTATGTTCTGGAATTAGAGCTTATATATCCACATAAGGCTTCCCACAAATCACTTATGTGGGATATGAGGGTGTTACAATATATATGCACACCCACTATGTCATACCATCGTGGTTCCGGGTCATCTCTAATACCATCAGAAATGACCTAAATCCAGAACTGGTCAACGAAACACCTATACGCACCACATGAGCTATCCTTTGTAAAAATGATAAGCGCTAGGTGCTTATTGTAATGATCCAAGTCTAGAACCGGTGAACAGAACACTTGCCTATACCACATGGGCTATCCTTTAGAAAAGGTTAAATGCTAGGTGCTTATGTTTTAGAGCTGGAGTCTATATATCTATATAAGGCTACCAATAGTTCATCCATGTGAGATATGGTGGTATTACAAAAATTTGTAACTACTGAAGTTCAAAACCGGTCAACGGAATACCTGCCTGCACCACATGGGCTATCCTTTGGGAAAGGATAAGCGCTAGGTGCTTATGTTCTAGAATTGGAGCCTATATATCCATATAAGGCTTCCCACAATTCACCCATGTAGGATATGGGATTGTTACACACTCCCTCCTTATGTACCCATCAACCTCGTTGGGATCAGTCAGATTACTTGGTTCCCCAGACCAAGTAATCTTTATAATCGGGCTACTTAGCCCCTAGCCAAGTTGCTTCTTAAATTCAGGATCAGCCCCAGTAGACGATGAATATATACACCTAGTATGCCATACCATCATGGTCTCGGGTCGGCTCTGATACCATTTGTAACGACTCAAGTCCAGGACCGGTTAACGAAACACCTGTCCGCACCATATGGGTTATGCTTTGGAAAAGGATAAGTACTAGGTGCTTATGTTCTGAAACTGAAGCTTATATATCCACATAAGACTTCCTACAATTCACCTATGTGGGATATGGGGGTGTGTTAGACTTATGCTCCGGAACTTGAGCCTATATATCCACATAAGACTTCTCACATTTCATCCATGTAGGATATAAGGGTGTTACAAAAAATATAAAAGACTTTACCTCAATCTTTGGTGCAATCACATTGAATTGGCCATAAAATAGAGAGTAAGTGTAGATATTGAAACCTTGGGGGTGGGTGTATTTTGATTAAAAGTCAAGGGTAGGGTAAGTAAGCTTTTGGAGTAACGTATAGTTACTAAAAATAACATGTCTTTGAAAAAAACACAATATTTACTTAATAAGTTTATACTTTGATATCATGACCTATATTTATGTCATACTTCTTAGAAGATATTTATTTTCACCTAAGTTTTTTATTGAATGTTCCACCTGTATTATGTCCTTTTTTTGTTTTGTATACAACATCAAAAAAATTTTAAAAAAATTTAGCTTATGTCTCTTTAAAAATTCAAAAATATGATAATACATTAGTGTTAAATCTATTTAATTGTTTGAGCCAACTAATATAAAATGGCCAGTTTAATCATTAGCTTTTGTAATCTAATGTATAGAACTTAAGATAAAATTTACTAACTTAACTTTTAAAAAAAATTATAAATACATAATACTATTAAGATATTAAATTATGATCTTTTCTTAATAGATTGCATAGCATTAATTTTAAATTGTACATTGATAAGATGAATTTTGAAATCTTTGATGAGATATTAAAAATAATAGGTAATAATTTTATAAGCACTCTACTATCACAAATAAAAAAAGTTATCAATTTTTTTTAATGACAGTTAGTACCTGTTGTAAATTCTACGTTATATTATTATTGTTGTTGTTACTATTGTTGTTGTTGTTGTTGTTTATATTAAAGAAAAATCTTATACAATGAGCTTTCTATTATAATAGATGACGTAAATGAGGCGAATTAAGATGAAATATTATAATGAAAAGCTATGTAAGAAACAGAAAATGAAACTAATAAGAAATATATCTAAACTAAAAAATGTGAAATTATTGTTGTTGCTATTTATTTTATAAAATGATTAAAATTATAGTTATTTAAGTTAAACATAAAATTAGTATTTGATTCATGTGAAATGCACTTGTGCATTTATATTATAAAAAGTACAAGGATGCACAAATATTAAATGACTTTTTTGCCTTTCAGTTATAAAGTAGTTTACTATTTTAATGAGACCTAGTTATGTCATTATATGTTTAATTAGAGTGTTAATACCATTATAATATCCTATAAAAAAAATCGCATGGCTCAATGATTTCTCTTTTGCTTTCTCACCTCTCTTGATTTTGCTCGCCTGATTGGTTTTAATTTAGCCACTAATAGCTAAAGTATTCAAAACACCTCCAGTTTTTAGTCCCCTATCATTTGAAGCCTCTTATTTTAATCTTGTGCACTTTCTAATGCAAGAGTGTTGGAAAGATTGTCCCACTATCTAACAAGCCACACATTCCCTATTGGAAAATCCTCGCATGGCAGCACATTGGCTTAATTTTAGAACAATATGATTTGTGCTCTAAATGGCAAAAAAATAAAGAAAAAATGCATTAATTTTTTTTATCTGTTTTGGAAAAAATTTATGAGTTGTCACTAAAGTTAAAATTTTGCAACAAACTTGCTTCTATGTTTATAGTAATGTGAAAAATATCATCAAACATAAGATTTTGTCAATTTGTTTGTTTTTTAACTTATTGAAACAAATGTTCTTATTAGGACTTAAAAGTGCAACTTAATACCACAAATAAAAAAAGTAAAGATACATAAATTGACGTGACCATTTTACTATAAAGTTATAAGTATTAAGTATGACACTTTTAATGCCACATAAACTTTAGCATGAATTTAGCGTGTACTGAAGAACGCTTTAGCATGTGAAATTCAGGAGGTAGAAACTTTAGCATGCTAAAGTATGACTTTAGCATGTGAAACTTTAGTATGGTAATATTAATGCTAAAGTATGACTTTTGCTTAATCCCCATTGAGTATGAGAAAGCTTATTATATGGTAAAATTCATGCTAAAGTTTCACATGAAAATCTGTAAGTGTTGCATATTAAAAAATAATTTTAGGTATAAAAAGTATATATTAAAAATTTATATAAGTGAACACTTTATAGTAGTTCAACTATAGTTTTTCCTTTATCCTAAAATTATAAGTTCTTTTACTCTTTTAATGATAAATAGCAATATAATTGCCTATTTAATTAGATATTTAGTATTTAATTAAAATACTAGAAATATAATAAGAGAGAAAAAAAATGCAAAGTGGGATGCGTTTAGCCTTTAATTTTTGGGAAATTTACTATTTTGACTACTAAACTTACTTTGACCACTAAACTTAGTTAATTTTAACAAATATGACCTAAGTTTATTCTACTATAAAAAATATCTTTGAATATAAAATTTTTGTCAATTAAGTTTTCTTTTCCCAACTTAGGTGAATGAATATATACTTTGAAAGCTTAGGTATTTGGTCCATATTAGAGCAATCATATAATTCACATATGACTCAAGCACATACTATGAAAAAAAATAATCAAAGAATTATTATTGTAGCAAAGGTCATTGTGAAAAATTTTAGAAAAAAAAATTCTTAGCTCCTAGAATTAGTTGCTTATATGATAATAAAGAGGAATTTTAGCAACAACTCTTTTTTTACATTTTTCCAATATTTTAAAACATTGGAAAAATTATAATAATTATTTTTCCCACATGGTCATCATTTTGAATGTTGGAACACAATTTTTTATTCTTAGCAACTAACTCTTTTTCTATACTAAATAATATTAATGTATTTTTATTTTTATTATTTTTTTAGAGCCAATCAAATCTTATGAGTTGTATCAAAGTAGCATTATGCATGTATTGTTTTTAGGCTTTAATTTTTTGGAAAAATCATTACTTAACCACCAAATTTAGTTAAATTTGAAAAATATGCCCTAAATTTTTTTATAAATACTTTTGAACGTTAGTTTTGGCTCAATTTAATTTCTCTTTCCTTCGCTTGTATTATAAAAGTTACGAAGATGCACAAATATTAAATGGCTTTTTTACTCTTCTATTATAAGATATTTGGTTCTTTTAATGAAACTCAAATTTGTCATTATCTATTTAATTAGAGTTATATTAGCACTAGAAAACTAAAGAAAACCCTTAAGTTGCCACTAAATTTATTTTTTTACTGCAAACTTACCCACCTTTCATTCTATGTTACAAAATTACATATTATATGCAATTCATATTTATGTTAATTTAAAGAAACCATTAAGTTGTCATTAAATTTTATTTTCTGTTACAAACTTACCTGCCTTTGATTGTATATTCGTTATATGCAATTATTTTTTTATTTACATTAATCTTACCTAAAAATCTTAAATTGCCATTAAAAAGTCAAAATTATGATAATACATTAATGGTAAATCTATTTAATTGTTTGACCCAACCAATATAAAATCACCAGTTTAATCATTAGCTTTTTTAATCTAAAGTATAGAACTTAAGATAAAATTTACTAACTTAACTTTTAAAAAAATTTATAAATACATAATACTATTAAGATATTAAATTATGATCCTTTCTAAATAGATTTCATACCATTAATTTTAAATTGTACATTGATAAGAGGAATTTTGAAATCTTTGATGAGATGTAAAAAATACCAGGAAGTAATTTTATAAGTACTCTATTATCACAAATAAAAAAACTTATTAGTTTTTTTTATGACAATTAGTACCTGTAGGAAATTCTACATTATTATATTGTTGTTGTTGTTGTTATTGTTGTTGTTGTTGTTATTGTTGTTTTATTAAACAAAAATCTAATACAATGAGTTATCTATTAAAATAGATGACATAAATGATGAGAATTATGATGAAATATTATAATGAAAAAACTATGTAAGAAACAAAAATGAAACTAATAAGAAATATATCTAAACTAAAAAAGGTAAAATTATTATTGCTACTATTTATTTAAAAAATGATTAAAATTATAGTTATTTAAGTAAAACAGAAAATTAGTATTTGATTTACGTGCAAGTATGCATTTACTAGTATATATATATATATACAGATGACTAACTTTAACCCCTTTATTTTAAAATCAGGGATACATGCACATTCACCACTAACTTTGGGCTAACTGCTTTTAAGTACTATGCTTTTGGGTTGAAGGTGTAGATAATTTTGTTTGACAAGATAAGAGAACGTGGAAATCAATTTTAATCTTGAGAGATCGAAATTTTGTCTTAATCAAGGCGTGAGGCATGAAACTGTTTGTCGCTGGTACGTTGAGTGGTAAAAACCGGTTATTGCCTTCCAAGGGTCGTGAGTCACGGTTTCGTTTGTCGTTTGGGCAGCCAAACAAGGCTACATAAATGACCATGCAAACGTTGGATTTCCCATAACCAATTGTTTTGTCGTGAGTAAGCGACTAAATGGTTTATCCGTTAGTATCGATTAATTTATTGGTCGGTTTTTTGCGACCGACGTACTGACAAGAGAGTTCGTATAAAACATTGGTTGCTTCAACCTATAACACAATTATGAGGAGAATATCTCTCTTATAACCATTCTCTTCTAAATTTTTCAAGTATAAAAAAAAAATACAATAATCTAAATAAATATTTTTTGAGTTAATTCTTAATAGTATACATACAAATAAATATTACTTTGAGTAACCTTTAGTTTTAATTTGAAATAAGCTATCAAACTTTATTAATTTCCAAAATAAAGTATTTCTATAGCCACTAAATATGTACACTTTTTATTTAACTTTTGATTGAATAATTCTTTAAAACTATTTAAAAACTTCAAAAATGAATTTTGAAAGAGAAATATTACTATTACTTTTTCAGGTAAAACATAAAGATATTTAGTTAATTTTTTTGGAAAAAAAAACTAAAGGGTTGTCTCCCACTTTTCATGGTCGATTGCCTAGAAATATACTAATTCTAGTTTTGAGGATGAGGGAGATGAAGGCAAAGCATTTTCTCATCAAAAAGGTCTTTTTTTTTTTTTTGGATTTCCTTACCTTGTTTCTTAATTAATTAATAGCACATCTCTCATTCATTATATATATGTTATGTATGTTATTATTGATTAATTGCAGATTCAAAGTCAGGGGACTATGCAACGGTAGACATAAAATCTTTGCAGAAAGCTCCTTCAAAAGGGCTTAAGGCTTCACTTTCAAGCTGTGTGTCCTTCCGTCACAATGAGTTTGCAAACCGCCTTCAAGAAAAACGAAGCACGTCTATTCGTTCTGTGCCTTATGCACTGGTGGATTTACAGAATGCTACCAGTAATTTTGCAGATGGTCGCCTTATAGGGGAGGGCTCAATTGGACGTGTTTATAAGGCCAAATATGGCGATGGGAAGGTGTGTATGTACATTGTATAATGTATATATATATTTTTTTATAATTTTGAAATCTTCATTTAATTTATGTTTAGTTTGATTAATTTTTGGATGAAATTAATCCATTGATTGCATGTATGTATGTATGTATGTATGTATACACTTGTCAGGTCTTAGCAGTGAAGAAAATTGAATCGTCACTTTTTCAAGGCTCGCCTCCTGAAGAAGTTTCTGGAGTGGTTGCGAGTATCTCCAAGCTTCACCATCCAAATATTGCAGACCTGGTTGGTTACTGTTCGGATAAAGGGAACGTCATGCTGGCCTATGACCATTTCAGGAACGGTTCACTCCATGAATTCCTGCACATGTCCGATGATTTCAGCAAACCCTTGACGTGGAACACGAGAATCAGAATAGCTTTAGGCACAGCCAGGGCTGTCGAGTAAGTCTATGTAAAATGATACTAGCTATTTGTTTGGTTATATATCAAGCATGTTTTTGAATGATCGAACCAACTTTTATATAAGTAAACATTTTCTGCAGGTATCTACACGAAGGGTGTTCTCCACCATTATTGCACAAGAACATCAAGTCATCTAATATTTCCCCCTTTTTTCGAACGGCAAAATAAAGTTTTATTAGAATAAAAAAGGCACAACCATTATTTTAAAGGAAAAAGATGATAAGTGAATACCCCAAACCTACAAATTATAAGCTGAACCCGAACACCCAATTAAATCAACTAAGCAGACACGAACACCACCCAACTTACAAACACTTATACCTGCCCAGACACAAAGACAAAAAGTAGTTCAAAACTCACAAAAACCACCCAAGACAGGGAGAAGACGGAAACCACCTAAATCCCACAACATCTGAAGACAGCCCTATTTTGAAGGGAAGAAAAATAAATACCCATCAAGGCCTAAAATGGAAAACATTGTTTCTCCGTTAGTAAGCGACTACATGGTTTGTCCGTTAGTATCGATCAATTCATTGGTCGGTTTTTAGTGACCACGTACTGACAGAGTTCGTATAAAACATTGGTTGATTAGGCGAGTCGCTTATAAGCAACTTGAAATTTACCTATACCAACTAGTGAACAATTGTTTCTTACTTGGTTTACCATGTTGAAGCATTAACCCAAAATTAATAGGCAATAGGTGAAAAGATTTTATCACTATATAAAGTATTGATTAATCTTTTTTTCTTAGTCATGTATGACTTTTTCACTTAACACATCCCCTTATGTGTAGGCTACTTCCGCTTTATCACATGGCTTATTTCTTATAATGGTTGGGAGAGTTTCAAACATTGGATTGTGGTATCATATTAAAGTATTAAACCCAATACTAATTAATAAATAAGTGGACAGACATCATCACTATATAGAACATTTAATAACCCCTTTATTGGTCATGTGTAATTTTCTCGCTTAACAAAAACCATAATTTAGCAACCAATATACGGATCACTTTAAATACAATTTATTGTTGTGATTTCAATAAGCTTATCTTAAAATTTTCTCCGGAACCAACATTACCTCAAGTGTTGAGTTGATTTGCCGACAAGCACAACCAATTCAATTCGAACTCTCATTATCATGCACAATAATTTCTTATAGCTAGAAATATATGTTTTTTCTTTAAAATTAAAAACAGTATTAAAGAATCTTTCTGTTGCTAACAATAAAGGCAATGCAAAATTGTAATTCATTCACATGTTGTTTCGGTACCTATCCACATAAAGAAGAGAAAAACAAACAAGTCTCTGCCGGACCAGCTGTCTAATATTGCAGAAAACCGTTCGGTTCGAAGTGTTGAAAGGTATAAATTCGTCCTACTAAATACTAGCGTGAGATACGACGACGTTTGTCTCCATCGTTACGTTGGGTGGTTGGTAGCAGGTTCTTGCTAACCAAGGACGTGAAACTTGGTAATCTTTGTCGTTTGGCAGGAGCGCCAAGAAACATTTATGTCATTATGGTGATAAATGGACAGGCAACAGCCTCGATGTCTACAGGTAATAATAATAATAATAATAATCTAATGTTGAATATTCTACGGGTAATACTGGTTGTTAAAAAAAAAAGATAAATTTTTTTTATTTGTGATGGTAGAATACTTATAAAGATTTCTCCCTCATACATTTAATATCTTATCGAAGATGTTAAAAGTTTTCTTTTCAGCATAAAATTTAAACTTAATAGTATGCAATTTGTTAAAAAAAGCTATTAATTTAACGAACTTAGTAATATTATGTAGCTAGCAAATGGCCATTTTACTCCCTCGGACTATAGTTACTATGAGCTTTTAGTCCCTTAATTTTGGCGCGGTCCAACTTAATCCTTCAACTATTAAACGTAGGGCACATTCACCCTTCCACTCGTTGGCTTCGTTAACATGCCGTTAACTCCATTAGATTTCTAATGGTTCAGTGGCTTGCTTGTAATAATTTAAAGTCTTAGTTACTAAATCACAAAAAAGCGTAACTTGGAGTGCTTAATGATAATTAAACACAAACTTAACAAAAGTTTCAAAGCTATAAAAAATATTAGAAAAAAAATCTACTAAAAAATAAAAATTACATAATGCTACAAAATAAAAAATAAATAATTCTACAAGTAATAAAATCAACTAAAAAAATTAACCAACCGCAAAATTAATTTTATTTTCTTTAGAATTAATTACAAAGTTTCGAAAGGAAAAAAAAATCCGACGGACATCTCCATTTATGCCTTCCTGACGGCTCTACTCATCAGAGACTGCCCATCATCCCCACCGTCGCATTTGGACCCATAGCTAACAAACAAACCTAAATGATTCCCTTCAAATTGAAACGAATTAAAAAATCTAGACACGGCAAGGAGACAAGTGAGGGATGGTGGAGGAGGCGAAGGCTACTGTGAGGCAGGAAAGAAGTGTAGAGCAGCAGGGGCAGTGGCTCAAGGAGGGCACACGGCGGGACGAGGGGACATGGTGGCACAAGTTGCAAAGGCAGGTGGAAAGCCGAGATGGGGCAAAGGCAAGTGTCGACATTGGCTCTTCGTCCAAGCTCTTCCATTTTTGACCCTCGATCTTCGATTTTGACATTTTCCATGTCATCCAGGCTCTTCGTCGTTCACCCACCTCATTGTTCACTTATATTCAAACAAGCCTTCATTTGGATAATTTTTGTCGAACTGATTCATTTGGCTAATTAATTTGTTGGACTGATTTGTTTGGATTTTTGTTGGACTGATTCATTGATCTTTCATTTGGATTTGTTTCGAGCAGAGACAAAGTGGCGGATGAGAAGAGCGGAACAATGGTGGTGGCGGCGTGGTTGTATTTGTTGGAAGAATGATTCAAAGTAGCTGAGTAAAATCAGGAGAAGATTTGTTCTGTTATAAGTTAGTTACTTAATGTTCAAGTTATCCCGAAAATCTAGTTAATTTGATATGCTTTGTTATTCCTTCTGTAAGCTCTATAAAAATAGAGCAAGCAAGCAGAACATATACATTCAAAACTATTGTTCTTGTTCTAGTTTTACTACATTGTGGTATCAAAGCCAGGTTCTAACCTAGGCTTTAATAGTTGACAGTATGATGACATCCAACAACTCTTCAGCAAACGTCACACAACCACAAATTCCAGTTTTCAAAGGTGACTCATATGAATATTGAAGCATAAAAATGAAAACACTCTTAAAGTCCCAGGATTTATAGGATCTTGTAGAGTCTGGCTATCCTGAAGAAAGCTCCAGTACTGACGCAATGAGCAAGGAAATCACCAAGAAAGATGCAAAAGCTTTGTTCTTCATTCAACAAGCAGTTGATGAAGCTATTTTGGCAAGAATAGATGCTACCACCACAGCCAAGCAGGCATGGAACATCCTTAAGATTGAATAATAGGGTTCTTTGTCAAAGCTACTGTGGATAGATTGTCACATAACAATGGTGTCACCTCTAATTGTCTTTGATTCATATCACACAATATTTTTTCGAATCCATACCCTTTGACAAGTTGCTGTAGTTGTTGCTATATATTCGGCTTCAGTTGACGATAATGTTACAAAACTTTGTTTATTTGATATCCATGAAATCACACCTGAGCCTAAGCTGAAACAATTCCCAGTAGTGCTTCTCCTATCATCTTATGATCCAGCCCAATCACTGTTAGTATAACCTTTCAACAGAATACTTGGGACCCGTAAGTACCATATTCCATAGTCTCTGGTTCCAGCTATGTATCTTAAAATTCCTTTTACAGCCCCAAAGTGATGTTGAGTAGGACAGTGCATATACCTCGACACCAATCTTGCAGAGAAAGCAATGTCTGGTCACATGTGAGAAAGATAAAGAAGTCATCCTACTAGACTTCTAAATCTTCTTACCTCTATCATTTCAGTACCATCTTGTGCCTGCAACTTTTCACTGGTGTTCATAGGAGTTGCAATCACTTTACAACTACCCATGTTGAATTGTTTCAATAGATCAACTGCATACTTCTTCTATGATACAAAAATCCCTTCTTCCATTTGCTCCACTTCTAATCCTAGAAAGTAATGCAATTCTCCTAGGTCTGTCATCTCGAATTTTCTAACCATCGAATCCTTAAACTCTTAAATAAGCTGAGCAGAAAAACCTGTATATATCATGTCATCAACATATAAGCTAACAAAGATGAAGTCTTCAGTACCTTGTTTTTTCAGATATAACGTAGGTTCATTTGAGCTTCTTTGAAACCCACTAGTCTGAAAGAAGTCATCGATATTGCTATACCAAGCTCTAAGAGCTTGTTTCAATCCTTATAAAGCTTTCTTGAGCTTGTACACTTTGTGTTCTTCTCCAAGTACTTCAAATCCTTCTGGTTGTTGCGCAAACACTTCTTCATTTAGCTCCCCATTTAAGAATGCGAACTTAACATCAAACTGAAATACTTTCCATTGCTGTTGTGCTGCAAGTGCCAGAAGTATTCTGATTGTTTCAAATCTTGCAACCGGAAATAATGTCTCTTCAAAGTCGATGCCATGTTCTTTAATGTGTCCACTAGCTACCAGCCTCGCCTTATGCTTCTATATGCTACCATCTGGATAGATCTTCGTCTTGAATATCCATTTGAGGCTGATCATTCTTTTTCCATGGGGCAAATCTATTAGTTCCCATGTATTATTTCTCTCGATGGCTACTATTTCGTCCTTCATTGCCTCTTTCTAAACTTCATGTTCCAAGGCTTCTCTGGCACTTGTTGGATCACCAGCAAATAAAGCATAAGTGGTTGCATACAGATCTCTCAACGACTTGGTCTTTTGTAAATGGAACTCTGGTAACGATTTGCTGACGAAGTTGAAAAAGATCTTGCTGGAGTGATTACTTGAGGTCATCTTGGAGATTTTCCAATCAGTTCTTCTCTTGTACTTTGTCATTTTTCATGCTTAAGGTGGGTGTATCTTTTTCTAAAACTTCCTCCCAGCCCAGTTCTTCATCAAAAACAACATCATGACTAATGACAATGTTTTTGTTCTCAGGTTCAAACAATCGATATGCTTTAGAAGTTAAGCTATAACCAATGAAAATATAGCGTTTGGATTTCTGGTCTAGTTTATGTCTGCCAGTTTGAATCAAGGCATAATAGACACATCCAAAGATACGTAAATGACCTACAGATGGCTTTGACTGGTACCAGGCCTCATATGGCGTCATATTCCATACAGCTTTTGTAGGGGAGATATTTAACAAGTATATTGCTGTAGCTACAGCTTCTGCCCATAAATCATCAGCAAGATTCGTGGTTTTCATCATAGAACGTGTCATTTCCACTACAGTTTTTTTTTCCTTTCTGCCACGTCGTTCTGTTCGGGAGTATAGGGAGTAGTGAGCTCTCTTTTAATACCTTGGTCTTCACAGAAAGTAGCTAACTTCTTGGAACAGAACTCTCCCCCTCGATCGGTTCTAAGCGTCTTCAGCTTATGACTACTTTGTCTTTCAGCCAAGGCTTTGAACTTCTTAAAATGATCAAATGCTTCTGACTTCACTATAAGAAAGTATACCCAACTCATCCTGGTATAATCATCAGTGAAAAGAAGAAAATACTTACTTCCTGCGTGCAACGCTGTCCTCATAGGTCCACAAATGTCAGCATGAACCAATTTAAGTTTTTCTGTTGCCCGTCTTGACTGTCCTATAGGAAAGACTCTTCTTGTCTGTTTGCCCAGTAGGCATCCTTCACACGCATGCTCGAGGTTTTCAAAGATTGGTAATCCTGCCACCATCTCCTTGTTGGCTAGTAACTGTAATCCTTTAACATGTAGGTGACCATAATGTTGATGCCATACTTCTGATTCATGAGACCTGCTACTCATAAACACATTATCCTTATTGCACAAAAAATCAATAGGGAACATTTGGTTATCTGTCATCTGGGCTTTTAGCATAACTTCACCAGGGCTTGTTTTTGCAACACATGCTCTTTTTTCAAACAAAACAATGTATCCGTTTTCGACAAGCTGCCCAACGCTAATTAAGTTGTGAGTCAAACCTAGTGCAAAATGCACATTGCTGATCAGTTTTTCTTTTCCACTAGCATTGACAGCCACAGTTCCCTTGCCTTCGATTTGAATCTATTTGTCATTCCCAAGTTATGTGACAACTATCCACATTAGCTTTGACAAAGAACCTTGTTATGCATGGAAGAACAAAGCACATGGAAATAAAACATCATTTTATAAGGGAGTTGGTTACTAGTAAAGAGATTAAGATAGAATTCTGCAGACCAAAAGAGCAAATTGCTGATATGTTCACAAAAGCATTGCTGCAGCACAAATTTGAAGAACTTCGAAGCTTGCTATACATTACCAACTTTGAATCAAGGGGGAATGTTGGAAGAATGATTCAAAATAGCTGAGTAAAATCAGGGGAAGATTTGTTTTGTTATAAGTTAGTTGCTTAATGTTCAAGTTATCCCAAAAATCTAGTTAATTTTATATGCTATGTTATTCCTTCTGTAAGCTCTACAAAAAACAGAGCAAACTCATCATGAATAAAGCAAGCAGAACATCTACATTTGAAACTATTGTTCTTGTTCTAGTTTTACTGTAGTATTTAGTGTTGTATGAGAGGGTTATGAAACACTTAGGACTGGCCTTAGATTATTAGATGGTAAAGTATAAGGTATGGAGGAGACGAATAAAGAAGTCTGGTGACTAAAAATGTAATTTTACTAATTAGTCAACTAATAGATTTATGGTCAAAGGGCAAAGTACTCAACGGTCCATAGTCAAGAGACTAAGTTGCACTGTGCGAAAATCCAAGATCCTTTGTGAGCGAGTTGATAAAGTTCAAGGGAGTAAAGTGGATTTTGACCTTAGTAAATTTTATCTTAATTTTTGTATTTTAGGTTCAAAAAGCTAATGATTAAACTAAAAATCTTACATTAGTTGACTCAAACAACTAAACGGATTTACCATTAACATGCTAGAATAACTTTTACTTTTTAAAGAGACATAAGCTAAGTTTTTAATAAATGTTTTGAGGTTGTGTTCAAATAGAAAAAGGAAAAAAAAGGACATATCCTAAGTCCATATATGAGACATTCAATAAGAAACTTAAGCAAAAATAAATTTATTTTAATAAATATGACACAAGTATGAGTCACGATGTCAAAGTATAAACTTAATAAGCAAAGATTGAATTTTTCCAAAGACATGTAACTATAAGTAACTATGCATTACCACAAATGTTTAATTACCTAACTCTTGACTTGTAATAAAAAATACACTTACACTAAGGTTTTAGATCTACACTTACCTTCTACTTTATAGCCGAGTCAATGTGATAATTCCAAATATTGAGGTCAAGTCTTATATAGCTTTTTTTAATGCATACTCATTGATTCAAAAACTATACTTACATTGCTAAAGTTTGAAAATCTAGTTTTACCCATTGTCCGTATGATATAATTAGTCAACCATATGAAAGTAGACTCATTAAAAGAGAATAAATTCCTAGTACCTAAAAGAAAAACTAATAACTTATAATTTAAGCTGTAGTCACTTCATATTTTTGCATTTTTTTATTACACACACACACATACATGTTAAGTTGCGCTTTTGGGTTCCGATAAAATATTTTAACACTAAAAATTAAATAAATTGATACTAATCATGTTTTTAGGTATGTTTAATAGTTAAATAAATCAAAGACATGTTTATTAAAAAATTTTAAATTTAGTGGCATTTTTTTTAGTTTTTTTACCATAAAAAAGACTCATAGAAAACACAAGAAACAATCATTGATTTTTCTTTTCTATTTTTCTTTTTCAAATGCTAATCTTATTTTCCTAATATAAAAAAGTTTTAAATGGTACAAATGTGTTTAAATTTTAAATATCATAAGTAAATTAAAATTTTGAATAATCAAAGAAAGAAAAATATTAACTTAGTAAATTGAATATAAAAATACTATTTTTTAAAAAATTAGAAATATTCAAAATATGTATCATATGTAAAGAATTTTTGTGTATCAATGTCAATTATGAAAGTATACGAATTCAAATATGATAATAAAAAATAATAAAGCCGCAACAAAATTATATTTTGGATAAAAATGAATAAAATTTTGATCCAATACATATAGTGCATGTTGGGTATTTCTTTTGTTCTACTAAAAATTATTGCATGTCCTTTTAAGAATTCTCCAACTTCTCCCATTTCATATAGTTCCTTATATGGTCAGAATCTGCAATCAAGGCCTAAAAATATGTAATTTAATTATAGCTTTTGAACAAATAAACCTCCAAACTTCTTTCCTTAAGATATTTAATCTCAGATAAAATAAAAACTTGCAATTACAAAGTTATTGACTTTATCTCTTAACAATTCCAAAAGTACTTAAAGGCTATGAGTCTTCACTATAAAATATAATGTTCAAATGAAAATTACTTCTAATTTTTTTAAACAACGTTTTTTTGGGTAATGGTGAAGAATATATTAACTGTTCAAAATTATGAATACACTTGGCATACTAGGGAAAAGATATATTATCTATCATAAAATGGGCATGTTTAGTCCTTTCCACGTATCTCGATAGCTTGATATAATTCATACCAACACAGTAAATCCTTGTGCCACCTGTTGCATATCACTATTGATGTCATCATGGCAACAATCATTCTGCACTCACCAAATATGATATATAACTGCTGTTAATGCTATCTTGCAAATTTTTCCTAGTGCTAATTTTTTTCTTAAAACTTAATCACAACTAGTAAACCCCTTCTCTCTATCTCCTCAATCAACAATGTAAGCCTAGGCAATGGTTGGTTCTGTCAATAACCATTCTGGAGAGTAGGCAGTTGAAGAATAAATGGTTCTAGTTCTCTTCTGTTCTCTCACAGAGATAGCACATGTTTGGCCCTACAAGCCTTGTCTGTACCCACCTGTCCCGTGTACATAGGCCCTTCGAGAGTGGCAACCAAAAAATAAATCAATGTTTTGGCATAGAACTCCTATTCCACATGACGTCCTCCCGTAATACATTTTCACCTTCAGGCCTAACCATCTCATACAATTGATGCTCCTTTATGGCATCCAAGACCTTTTATTTGCGACCACATTTTTGACAAGCCATTTTATACACATATTCACATTACTCTACACCGAACATGTTGTAACCTCCACATTTAAGGTCCAAAAATCACAGCCCTTGATGTAGTAGGCATGGATCCAAGGAATCCAGAAATGGCCTTCCTTAGCCTTAATATCTCAAAGAAGCTTAGCAAAAACGGTGAAATTCCATGAGATACAATCCCTCCGATTTAAGCCCCCTTCATTCTTTAGATTACAGACATTATGCCATGCCACTAAAGGTTTTCAGCTTCCCTCCGCCTTCCTAGACCATAAAAAATTTTGGTACATAGCATTGATTTTTTTTCAAAAATTTTCTTGGGAATTAGAAAAACCGAGCTCCAATATACTTTAATCAAAATGAGTACTGACCTTATTAACTAAAGTATCCCTACATACGACAAAAGTTTCTTAGCCCACCATTCCACTATCGGTTTCACCTTTTTTACCAATCGCTCAAAGTCCTGTTCTAGAAGGGTTTTAGCAAACAAAAAGACTCCTAGGTACTTCATTGGGAGCTACCCTCCTCAAAATCACGAAACTCTAATAATTTCCTCCTTTAGATGACTCACCACTCCTATAAAAATCTCATATTTCGCATCATTGGGCGACAAACCAGACACCTAGCTAAATTCTGTTAAAATTGATTTCATGTGCATAATAGATGGAATATTTGCTTGACACATTAAGATTAGATAATCTACAATACACAAATTCGCAATTTTATGCTTGCTGCATTTCAAATGGAATATAAAATTTGACATGCTCTTCAAGCGACTCAAGCTCCTACTGAGGTACTTTATACACACCATAACAAGATAAGGGGAAATAGGATCCCCTTATTGAAGACCTTTGCCCCCTTGAAAAAACCATAACACTTTCCATTGAGCATAATAGAGTAAGATGGACTTGTCGTACGCTCCATGATCAAACCTGTAAAATGTTCAGGGAATCCCAATTGCTGAAGGAGCTCTTTCAGAAATGGCCATTCTACTAAGTTGTATGCCTTGATAATATCTACCTTCATCATGCAATGAGGTGATACATATTTCTTGTCATATTTCAAAACATTGGAAAATGTAAAAAAAAATTGCTGCAAAAAGTTCCCTCATTATAATACAAGCGACTAATTCTGATAGCCAATAACTATTTTTCCTAAACTTTTTACCAATGACCTTTGCTATAATAATAGTTTTTTTTATTTTTTTATAATAAATTCTTGAGTCATACTTGAATTATATTATTGCTTTTAGATAGACCAGATATGTGAGCTTTCATATAGTATATATACATCCAGGTTGGAAAAGAAAACTTTATCGAAACAAAAATTATATTCAAAGACATTTTTTATAGTATAACAAACTTAAGCTATAATTGTTAAGTTGAAATTTTAAGTTTTATAAAATAATTATTGTATTTGAGATAATTATTTGATAGTAATATAGAACAAATGGCAACATGTTTGATGCAAAAAATAAAAAATAAAAAATAAAAAAACGTAGTAGCAATCTAGGAGTTTTAGCCATTAAAAATAAGATTAACTCAAAAGAAAAAATGCATGCAATACATGAATCTATAATATAGAATCAAGTGTGGGTAGGCTTAAAGCGAAAAAACAAAATTTAGTACCAACTTAAGGTCCCTTTAGTGTTCTAGTGCTAATAAAACTCTAATTAAATAGATAATGAAAAAATTAGTTTTTATTAAAACAACAAAATAACTTGCAATATAAGACTAAAAAAAGATTGTTTAACATTTGTGTACTTCTAAACTTTATATTATAACCCTTTTATTTTAAAATTAGGATACATGCACTTCCAGTACTAACTTTAGGCTAACTGCTGTTAATGTAAGGATGCTTTTGGGTTAAAGGGGCAGGTAATTTTGTTTGACAAAATACGAGAACGTGGAAATCGATTTTAATCTTGAGAGATCGAAATTTGTCATAATCAAGGCGTGAGGCTGATCGAAATCTGTCTTAATCAGAGGTCTTCTTCCTAATTCAATGCTACTTGTTTCTTTAGATTTAGAATAAGCCTACCATATTACAGTTGATATGTTCATATTGATGCTTAAATCCCATTTGCGCTTTAAAAGTGTAATACGACAATTACTTTTGATGTTTGGATACATCTAAAAGTATTCAGGTAAGGTCTCTGCATTGTGGTTACTAAGAGCATCTCCAACAGCTTCCCCATTTTGCAGTTTTTCTCCATTTTAGGGAATATGAAGCCATTTTTCACTCCAATAGTTTCCCCATCCTATTCTCTAAAATGGGGAATGGGATGAAAGAGAATATCTCATTCCCTATTTCTGCAGAAACTCCAAAAATTTTTTGGGAATGAAAAATAACATTATCTCTTTCTCGTAAATGTTGTCTCATTTATTATTCACAACAATTAATTCATAATTTTATTTTCCTCCAAATTTCTTATAGAAATATAAACTTTTTATATGAAAATGGTATCTTAAAGACTCTATTTTATAAATTTATTTTTTTAAAAAAAATTATAGTACAAATTAATATGAATATTTTTAAGTCAGACTTTAGTTAAAAAAGTTAAAATAGTCATTTTTTGTGAAACAAAGGTAGTAAATTTTTATATTTTGCACAATATTTAATTATCAACAATTATTTCATTTTTTTTCAAAATTTCTTATAGAATTATATATTTTTTTTTGTGAAAATTGAACCTAAAGACTCTATTTTATAAACATAATTTTTAGAATTTTTTTATAATATAAATATATTTAAGTCAAATTTTAGTAAAAATGATAAAAGAGTCATTTTTTGTAAAACGGAAGACGTAATTTTTAAAATTTTTTAATAATATTTAATTATACAATAATTAATCTAGTCATTAATTTGAATTTGCTTTAAATCCATAATATTTAATTGCTATATAATAAATACAAAATTCTACAAAATAGAGAAGCCGTTGGAGTTGGAGCAAAAAAATTATAGAGATTTTACTTTTTACTTCCCCATCTTATAAAAATTTTGGGGAAGTTGTTGGAGATGCCCTAAGTTGTTGGCAATGTAGTCATTTTCAGCTCTTTGTCTTTTGTCTCTTTTAATCAATAAACTTCTTTGTTGCCGTTAAAAAAAAAAAAAGCATTAGACATGAAACTGTTTGTCGCATAATAACCGGTTATAGCCTTCCGAAGGTCGTGAGTCACGGTTTCGTTTGTCGTTAGGGTGGGCAAAATTGTAATAGAACCTATTGTAGTGATTCCGATAATCTTATCCTTTTGTTTGCTAACTATAAAGAGATGCAACATAAATAAGAAAAAAACAAGTCAGTCTCTCCCGGGCTGTCGATTCTCGTGGACAATTCGTTCCGTTCGAAGGGCTGAAAGGTATAAATTTGTCTTACTAAATACTAGCATTTATGAGTTTTATAACATTACAAGAAAAAAGTAAAAAATTGAAAAACACATTATTTACTAATCTGTCACTATTTTGCTTTTTTGTGACCGAAGAAGTCAGTCACCAATTGGTCACTAAATCCTTGGTCATTAAGGAGTACCAGCATAGTGACCAACACTAGTGACTAAAAAATCAGTCACCAAATCAGTCATAACATTAAATACCTATCTCATTTCTTTGATTTCTGTTTTTTTTTTTATTTTTATTTGATTTTCTTTTAACAATTCTTTTATTCTTCACTAAATTTTAGTTATGATGAAGTTTCATGTAAGTTCTTTGAAAACTCCTAACTCAATTTTCCAGAAATTAAAAATGTTTGCTCCACCATTTGTTTCTGTAACTTCAACTTTAAATCACTTCATACTCTTCATCCTCCCTAAAAATACGCTTATCAATTTTCTTTAGAACCAAACAAAAAGGGCAACTCTAATCTAACATCATTTCCTCCACCCCCCTCGTCAAAATTGGATAGCCTGCTAGTTCGACTCTGCCTTCTAGGTATCAATCTCTGTTTCATTGTTCTCCAGTGCCTTCCACTAGTTGGTCTTCTCATGCTTTATCAACAATAGTGAGAAACTATAGTGTGAAAGGGGAAGAGACTAGTGAAAGTTAGAATGCAGAGGGAGTCGAGATTAGTGAGAATGGCGAGAACCCCGTTTTTAATTTATATGGGAGAGGTACATGAAATTTGATTGGTTGGATTAATTCTTGCAGATTGCCAACATGGAAGCTTTTTGATGACCGAATAAAGTTGGTCATTAGGTCGGTTACTATAGTGACCGATTACTGACTGCCTAGTGACTAACCTTAGTGACCAAAACTCAAGCGCTCACTAGTCGGTCGGTCTCTTTGTTGAGAAGGCCGTTGTACTTTTTACTAACCGATTTAGTGATTGAAAGCATCTTGACCTCTTAATTGGTCACTAAAATTAAGTTATGTTGTAGTATATAATTGAATAAACGATGTGAGTTACGATAATTTACAAGTTTGTCGAACTTACAATAAAATAAAAAATAATTAAGTTGTCTTTATTTTTTGTTTTTTTTTCTGAACGGCAAGAGGAAAAGAATTTATTAAAGGAAGCTGAAAATTGTACAATAAGAAATTTCAAGCTAGGTGTTGGAAATGTAACCTTATGGTGTTAGACACTTTACCCCCAATTCATACCAATACAACAAGCAAGTGTTCGAAACAAATAAAAAAATACACTCACTTAGACAAAACTTTGCACCTACCACTAACAAATCAAGCAGAATGAAAGATCAAGAAATTTTACCCAAGGCAAATACTGGATCATGACACCAAAGAAACCAAGAGGAGTCAATATTTCTGGATCTCTTTGAAATCAAAATGAAAGACTTATATTGGGTTGCATCAAAAATTGCCCTGCTGTCAAAAGTTTTCCCAGAGAAGACTTCTGCATTTCGACCATTCCATATACACCAAATAGTTACAAGAAGCATAGCTGTCCAGATTCTATTGTTGCAGCATTTCTTAGTTTCTGATGTTTTTGACGTAGAATGCCTGCAAGAGACACATTTCCCCAGGCTGGATTTGCCCCAACAAGCGAAGAGATAAGACTAGATCCAAGAAACATGAGTGCAGTTATTCAGAATATGATCAGCAACTTCAAGTTCACTATCACAGAGAGGATAGTGGATCCACCTGGGCAATGCCTTTGATTGCCAAGTTCAGGTTTGTTGGTAATCTGTCTTGAACTGCGTTCCAAGGAAATGTGTTTACTTTTAATGGTATGAAGTTGTTCCACACAGTTCCTCCCTCCACTGCTGAAGCTTGAAACTGAATTTTTTCGATTTGCCTCCTAATGTCTAAAGACAAGTAAACTCCATCATGATTTGGATGCCAAAATACCTGGTCGTCCTAATTTGTTGGAATCTGAAGGTTCTGGATTAAATGGGTCAATTGTTGTGATTGCACTTCCTCTCACTCCCTAGGTCGCCTGCGCCATCCCCAACTCCATACCCATTAATTTGTCTTTATTATCGTAACTATAATTAATTTGTCTTTATTGTAGTTACGATAATTAGCATTTGTGAGTTTTATATAATGGAATAATAAAAGATATGAAATAAGATATATAATATCTAATGATTATATTATTAGACTGAGATAATAATTTTTATTAGGAAAACGCAAAAAAATGAAGGTTGTTGCATAATGGCACGCTCAATGTTAAGGACAAAGGATTTGACTGATGAACTCTGGGCAGAGGTAGTGGCAACATCTGTATATTTACTGAATATATCACCCACTAAAGCAGTATGGAACATGACTCCATTCGAAGCCTGGTATGAGTCTAAACCCTCTGTTGCTCATCCGAAGATATTTGGTTGTGTGTGTTATGCCTTAATACCTTCTGGAAGACATAAACTTCAACAGAAATCAAAGAAATATATCTTTGTCGGTTATTGCTTGAACTCCAAAGCTTACAGACTTTTCGACCCTGAAAATAAGAAGATCATCATCAGTCGAGACGTGCAGCTTGATAAGAAGATGAGTTGGAACAATAACTCAGTAAAACACTCAGTCACAGACACAATCAATGATGAAGATCAGATAGAAGAATGACAAGACAGTCCTTCAATTTCTGAAGCAACCACTCCAGCAAGAAGTGAAGCCACTTCATCTGATGAATCAACTCCAACACCTCGAAGAGAGCACAGATCTTTAGATGAATTATACTCTTCCACTTATGCTCTTTTTGCAGGAGATCCAACGAGCACAGAGACAGCATTACAAAGCGACATCTGGATAAAGGCCATGAGAAATGAAATTGCAGCAATAGAGAAAAATGGAACCTGGGAGATGGCAGACTTACCAGAAGGAAAGAAGGCAATTGGTCTCAAATGGATATTTAAGACCAAATACCATTCAGATGGAAGCATACAAAAACATAAAGCAAGATTGGTTGCTCGTGGATATGCTCAGGAGTCTGGAGTGGATTTTGAAGAAACTTTTGTGCCAGTAGCAATGTATGAAACAGTAAGGATGATTCTTGCCCTTGCAGCTCAATTGCAATGGACAGTTTACCAGTTTGATGTTAAGTCTGCGTTTCTTAATGGAGACTTGATGGAAGAGGTCTATGTAGAGCAGCCAAAGGGTTTTGTCATTACATGGAAAGAAGATAAAGTCTTTAGACTGAAAAAGGCTTTATATGGCTTAAAACAAGCCCCTCGTGCATGGTACATCAAGATAGACGAGTTCTTTCAACAAAGTGGCTTTAAGAGGAGTCAAAATGAACCAACGCTGTACATCAAGAAGCAAGGAGAGGATGGTATGATTCGTGTAAGCCTATATGTTGACGATATGATCTATGTAGGATCATCTGTTCAACTTGTCTCTGAATTTAAAAACGCAATGATGAGCATGTTTGAAATGACTGATTTAGGAACTCTCAGTTACTTTCTTGGTTTTGAAATTACGCAAACCAGGAATGGTATATTTCTTTCACAGGAGAAATATGCCACTGATCTTTTGAAGGACTTCAACATGTTAGGCTGTAAGATAGTGGGAACTCCCATGAATACAAATGAGAAGTTGAAAACAGAAGATGGTACAAGTTTGACTGAAGCAAGAAAGTTTTGAAGCCTAGTAGGACGACTCATATACCTCACCCATTCCAGACCTGATCTAGCCTTCTCAGTATGCGTGGTTTCAAGATTCATGCAATGTCCAACCAAACAGCATTTTGGGGCGGCAAAAAGGATTCTCAAGTATATCACAGGAACAAAAAATTATGGAGTCTGGTATTTGAAAACTGAGCAGATGGTATTAAAGGGGTACTCTGACAGTGACTGGGCAGGATCACAAGAGGATAGAAAGAGTACCACTGGAAACTGCTTTTCATTTGGCTCGGGAGTTGTTTCTTGGACATCAAGGAAGCAGACAACGGTGGCTTTATCCTCAACAGAAGCTGAGTACGTGGCCGCAACAACTGCAGCATGTCAAGTTGTATGGATGAAGCGTTTATTATGTGAGTTAAATCAAAAGCAACCAGGTGCAACTCAACTTTATTGTGACAATTTGTCTACTCTGGCTGTGTCAAAAAATCCAGTAATGCATGGAAGAACCAAGCACATCCAGATTAAGCATCACTTCATAAGAGATCTTGTAGCTGAAGAGGAAGTTAAGATAGAATTTTGCCCATCAGAACTACAACTTGCTGATCTATTTACTAAAGCTCTTCCTCAAGCAAGGTTTGAAGAACTAAGAGCTCAGTTGTTCATCACCAACTTTGAATCAAAGGGAAGTGTTGAAGACTGATTCAAAGTCTGTTGAGAATATCATAAGTTGTGCGGATCTTTAGCTAAGTAGTTAGCTTGTTTCCTAAGTTTTAGGCAATTTAGTTTTATGCTTAACGGATCATTGTACTGCCTATAAAAAGGCTCTTCTTTCAGTTAATAAAATAAGCTTTGCACTCATTTCTTTCTTGCTCTGTTATTTCCCATCAGTCGTCCTAATTTGTTGGGATCTGAAGGTTCTGGATTAAATGGGTCAATTGTTGTAATTGCACTTCCTCTCACTCCCTAGGTCGCCTGCGCCATCCCCAACTCCATACCCATTAATTTGTCTTTATTATCGTAACTATAATTAATTTGTCTTATTGTAGTTACGATAATTAGCATTTGTGAGTTTTATATCATGGAATAATAAAAGATATGAAATAAGATATATAATATCTAATGATTATATTATTAGACTGAGATAGTAATTTTTATTAGGAAAACGCAAAAAAATGAAGGTTGTTGTCTATCTGAGGCAGAAACAAGCGCAAAACAAGATTTATAAATATGAAAAATAGCACTTATTTTTATATATTTATGACTGACTTAGACCCTTTATTTTAAAATTAGGATGCGTGCACTTATACAGTGACTAACAGAAAACTAGAAAGTGGAAATAGATTTTAGGAAACTTGATATGTCCTAATTTCTGTGACTCCAGGCGTGAGGCACGAGAGCCTTTGTCGTCGGGTGACCGGTAACCGGTTATTGTCTTCCGAGGGCCATGAGTCACGGTTCCGTTTGTCGTATGGGTGGGCAAAAAAGCCTATATAAGGCACCATTCATGCCCTCGATTTCCCACAGCCAAGCTTAGCCAACCACTAGTTTCCCATAAACAAAAAGCATCCCAATCTCATCGGTAATATCTCTTACTATTCCTTGTTACATTATTATTTCATTTCGTCCTTTGGTTTTCTATAAACTTCAAATAACTCCTTACATTTATGATCAATTTTAGATTACTTTATATTTATGTTCTTTTTATATCCTGAAAACGCATGCAAAATAATAATAATAATAATAACAAAGAAAATCATACACCAAGAAGCGCTCACGTTTTGAATTTCGTCATGTGATACGTATATACGTTTTGTCATTCTATATAGATACACATCTACTTTTTAATATTAGCTGTGACACTTTCATAATGTTTAAATGGATATGAGATTTGGTTAAAGGAAACCATCATAAAACACACCATTTATTATGTTCACGTGGCACAATATTCATAACATTTCTATAAAAAAAAAATGTCCTTTTTTGCGACAAATCGAGTAATTCAAAACTGATGCAATCTTCTAGATGCAAATGTTGGTATATGAACATATTTACTTAATTTTCCTGTTCCCAAAGTATAAAAAAAAATTAACTCAAAAAATTACTTACAAAAAAGTACATGACAAGGCTTTTCCCACCTCTCGGATTCAATTGATTGTGGGGATATTTAGCTATGGCTTGGTTTAGAAATAGCTTTTAAAATTAATGTTAGATTTTAAGATAAATTATCAATAATGGTAATAACTTTTTCAAACTTTAAATTCTAAAAATGACAGTTGAATAACTTTTTTAACCTCTAAAGCTAAAGGCTGACATTATTTCCAAACAAAACCTATGTTTATTCTATACGTGTGGCATGTGGATTTGGAGCCTTATCCAAAGTATGGTTTTCTCTGATTCGGTTGTTGTTTTTTCTTTGTTTTCTTCTCCGTTTAGTGGGCAGTTTGCTCATATAACTCTTCCATAGAGTTATGTTTGTACTTTTATTCTCATTTGAATAATTTTTTTTGGCCGATGAAAAAAAAAACACTATCAAGTATAGTTTTTCCTTTTCAGGTACAACTTAAAAGGAAGCTGAAAGATGTCGTGCAACGTATTGGGCACCCCGATCATGAGCTCGGCAAAGAGCGTGAAGCCCCAATTCGCAGGATGGAAGAGTAAATCTGGGGCAGCATCGGCCGCGGTGGCTTTGGGAATGGCTATGAAGCACAACAACCACGCAAGCCGCCGGCTGAAGGTCATGGCAGTAGCCGTCGCCGACAACGTCGCCGTGGCTCAGCCTCCCAAACCCACCCCAATAAAACCGCTTCCCATCCCTTACACAATAACGCTAGAAGACATGCAAGCGCTGGAGGCTCAGAAGCATGGAGAGAACACCTATGTCCTGCTCAGGAATGATCTCGGCTTCAAACTCGAATATGTTCGGAACCTTGATTTTTACGGCGCTGAGTATATCGGCCTGCCCTTCCCCATGGTGATTGAGAATGGTGAGGTGGCTTCTTTCTTACACCAAACCGAGGACAAGTGCGGTTGCGCTTGCGATTTGCCGACAGAACCCACTGGCTTGATCTCGGTCGGGTATGTAATATACAAGGGCTACTCCGTGGACACCAATTTAACCTACTACTTCGGCCTCGGTTGGATCAATGGCAACCAGAAGGTGCATACGCATAGTCCTGAATGCTAACCGTTATGTACACACATATTAACTAATGTAACAGGTTTTTTATTTCTCTACTACTAACTCTGCTTCAAACTACACATGTCCAGTTGGTTTTTGCAGAGTTCCTCAGTTCTGGGTGTGAAAGTGCAGATGAAAAAATCGAACAAGAAATCTACAGTAAACTGAAGAGGTGCTCGAAGCTGACGGCTTGTGAATCTATTCCATTCAGGGAGGGTGAGACTCTACTTTTCAAGGCAAAGTGGGACGCCGGTGAGAGCGTATTCCAGAGAACTTGCATTACCGCGCACTTCAAGCGCCAGCTTGCTAAAGGTCCCCATTATCATCCCGTACCCCTTCTTGATGTGTAATTCTATGTTGGCCCTGGGGATGCTTAAACTCGGGAGATTTAAATAAAAGTGGACCCAAGTATGATCAACCCATCTCTTGTCTTGTGGTCCCTCATGTTTCTGTTTGTTTTGAATAAATCAATGTTGCCCATGGCGTTATCTTTTCTTCTTCCTCACGTTTCTTTCTTTTGGGTTTGTTTGTAGCCAAAAAAATATGGATTGCAAATTTGAATGACTATTGCTAATTAACGATAGCGACTATGGATTAATGGTGCATCACTGTGACTTTTTTTTGTTCTCGTTGCTATTTTGCATACTCTGGACACTCATAATGACAAATTTGCAAGTTTATGGATATGTACACAAAGTGGCCTAGCTACCCCAAAAAGCTACTCCTAAACATAGTTATCTGCAGCTAAGGTAAAATTGCCAAAAATACAATATTCACAATGTATTCCATAATATATCCTAATATGCCCCATATGTTGGAGCATACAGATTCTGGGTGCTCAACTTGTGAAGGAAATAATCAAACTGTTTCCTTCCCAAAGCTGTGGTGAGATAGAGTCGGGAGATTTAAACAAAAGTAGACCCATGTATATGATCAACCCATCTCTTGTCTTGTGTTCCCTCATATTTGTATTTTTTTTAATAAATTAATGTTGACCGTGTATGGCGTTATCATTATATATTTCTCACTATCATGTCCCCTTCTTTTGGGTTTAATTGTTTGTCGTAGAAAGAATATATATTGCAAATTTGAATTACTATTGCTAATTAAGGATGGCGACTTTTGTTCTTCCTAAATTTTTATTTAAAATAGTGGGGTCCAATAGAAAATTAAAGTGGGGTTCATAATAATTTTACATACTTTTTACTCATTTTTTCAAATAAAAGTAGGGTCCATGGACACCTCTTTGGTGTACATCAACCTGTCAATGAAACATGGAAAAGATAGATGAGATATTCATGTTATATAAAATATAAAAGAAAAAATTTTCATTTTAACCCATAAATTTTATATTCCTTATCACTTGGCTCGTTGGCTTTATCTTATGCCCAACAAAGTTATTAATTTTTTTATATGTTTGAAGAGAAAATAGAGACAAAAAAAAAATAAAATTCTAGTTGGTAAAATATATGAAAGCTCATGAATTAGTATAGGGCTTCTGATATTCTAATTATTAGTGGAGGGAAGAGACTCACTCATTTTTTTATTAAGGTAAAATAAACACATTCTTTTGCTCTAATAGGTATTATGAAAATTATGGGGATCTGCTAAAAAATTAAAGTCAGTCCAATTACTAAATTATATGTCACTTATTAATATCTTTCTAAAGAAAGGGATCCCATAGTATATATACATATAAATTCGCCACTACGGTTCAAGAACCTTAATATCTAGTTTAGGAAGTGGGCATTATACATAGAACGTTATTCTCCAGTTCCAGTGAATATTTGGGCATAGAGGCATGAGCAAGGAGAAGAGAAGTCTGAGCATGATAATATTGGGCTGAGGAATTGTGTGAGGAGGTGGTGGAGAGAATTGAGGAAGTAAATTAGGAGAGTGATGACAGTGATTTAAAAAATTTCTATAGAAGGGTTGAGAGACTTTCAACCAAGGTGAACAATTGATTTGTCTATCTCACGAACACAGGAAGGCGTCAAGTTGTACTTCGATAACTGAGCTTGGTAGTCAGAGACACAATTATTTTGAGTGATCTCTATTTTCTCAAAAATCATACCACTATTTATACTTTTCACCATAAAAATTTGGGGTGGATTACATTTCCCCCCTTTTGTTACTTTTTACACTTTCTCGTCAAGTGTGAAACCTATTGTTACCTCTTGTTTTTTCAATACTGGTAGGAAGTAAAGACTATTTTGTAATTAAGGGAGGATAATTTAAACTCTATTATTAGGAAATCTAAATTTAGTAGAAGATAATTATGGAACAGAATTACTGATAAAATAGCAAATAAAACAAATAAAAGAGTCTACAAAACTGATAAAAGTATAGGCAAATCAATAAAAAGAATGAAAAAAACTAATAAAAGACAGCTAGGAACTAATTGTTCATCAAAGAAACTAGTTCCTTTTTTACCAGTAATTGTTTGTTCTTTTAGCTCAATGAGATTTTTATTCTTTTATTATTAGTTGACAAATTTGAAGCCAAAAAAAATATAAAAAATTACTTTTAGAAAAATAAAAATAATATAAAAAGAAAAAATTGAAATAAAACAATGAATATAATGTATACGGATTTAAAAAAAAGTAAACTAAAAATAGAAGGAATAAACTTCGAAACAAAACACTGACAAAGTTAAATACAGAAATAAGATGAAAAAGTGGAAAAATATTGGGAAGGGAAAAAATGGACAAGCAAAAAGTGGAAAAAATGAAAAAGAAAATAAAAATAAAACTGGAAAAGGAAAATAAAATGAAAAAATGAAAATAAAGAAAACACTTAATGAAAAATAAAAAAACTGGAAAAATAAAATAAAAAACTCGGAACAATATACAAAAAATTCTGAAACAAAGAAAGAAAATAGAAAAAAAAAACAGGGTAAAAAGTAAAAAATGAAGTGGAAAAATAGGGAAAAAAACCAACTTCCGGAATACCTTTGGTCATTCTGCCAAATCCAACGGTTTATCTTAAATGGACGGAAAATCTATGGGTATTAAATGCATGGCCTGTAGCACATATCTAGCAGGTGCAGACAAATCCGACATTTTTCTTTGGGTAAATTATAATTTGTCCCCTGAGATTTAAGTAAAATTACAATTTGCCCCTTCTATTTCAGAAATATACACTTTGCCCCCTACTTTTTTTAATACAATCCGACAATAAATTTTGAAATCATTATTTATACTATAAAGTAGTTATCTTTAAATAATTTCAGTTTGTATGGTATTTTTTTTAGACATTTAAAAAATACTGTTTTAAAAACTAAAAAAAATAGAAAAAGAAAAAAAAATAATTTAAATTTTTCATTTACTGTAAAAAAATACCATACAGATTGAAATTACTTAATGATGATTATCATAATAACTAAATTAAGATTTCAAAATTTGATGTCGGACTATATTAAATAGGAAGGGAGCAAAGTGTATATCTCTAAAATAGAAAGAGCAAAGTGTAATTTCACCTAAACCTTAAGGGGCAAATTGTAATGTCCTTTTTTCTTTTTAACCTTTTCCTTTGCAATTTAGATAAGAGGAGTGATGTGTGAGACTGGAAGTCTTACACCATTTTTTAGCCATTGATTATGAATAAATCTAATTGTTAAAAATGCCCCATTATTACAAAAATTAAGATATAATTTTTAACAATATCCTTTCCTTTTTCTCTACAAAATTTTCTCCCCATGAATTTCGCCCACACCAACTTGTCTTCTTTCCTACTGCTTTTCATACCAAACCCAATTTTCTTTCTTCCACCATGCTACATCAAAAGAATGCAAAGTTCAGAACATTCGCCAGACAACTACAATTTCATTCATTTCTTGCTCAAAAGTTTCCCATCCCATCACCTATTGCTCTCTTCTTCCCCACTGCTTGTCAAACACAATTCTTCTTCTTCTTTTTCTGATTACCTAAAAAGTAATTCTTCTTCTTCAACCACACTACATGAAAGTATTGTTGTACTTCAGAAAAACAAAACACAACAGAGTTGATAGTAGGGATTTCCAATCATGATTGGTTAGTAGTTTCTCTCTTCAATTGTTTGATTTTTTGTTTCATTAGTTGGGGAGAAATTCCATTTCGTGAAAGTTTTTAATATCAATGGGAAAAGCAAACTGAAGGCATGTAACTTCATCTTATTTTAGTTTATTTTCTATAGTTACCCGAACTAAGATCATAATTAAAGTCAAATTCTTGTTCTCGTTTTAGGAATTTTAATATTCACATGGTTTGCTAGGAATGTGATTAATTAGTTTTTATTTTCCAAATCAATGAACCATATGTGAGGCAAGAGTTTGATTCCGTAGATAGCTCTGAGATATTTTACAAAGCTTTTGCTAAAGAAAAGGGCTTTGGAATTCGAGTTTGATCAAGTAAAAAAAAGGCTCATACCGATGATGTGATCAACTGCATGTTTGCTTGTTGTAATGAAGGCCAACATATGCCAAAAGGTCGAAAAAACCAAGACGATGCTAGAAAAATTAAAAAAGAAGAGCTCAATAATGAGGACTGGTTGTGAGGCATTACTTAGGGTGGTAAGAGCTAGAAAAGATAAAACTTGGGTTGTAAAATCATACATAAATTTTCACAACCATAATTTGGTTAGTCCTAGAACTGTTTGCTTTTTAAGATGCCATAACAGAATGACACCAGTAACAAAAAGCCTTGTTGAAAAATTTGATGGAGTGGGGCTTTATACCAAAAAGATAGCAACACTATTTAAAAGTGCTAAAAGTGGATTTACTAATAGAAATTGTTGGAATCACTTAAGAATTTTATGGAAAATAAACCTTGATATGGGAAATGCTCAAACAACTTCAAGTTATTTCTAGAAAAAAGAAGTTGAAACACAAACATATTTATGCAATTTAATGCAACGGTGATGCACACATGGTCAATTTATTTTGGGTGGATGTTCAAGCTTGATTGTCGTGTGAGTACTTTGGAGATGGTATTACATTTGATACAAATTATCAGACAAATAAATATAGTATGTCATTTGTACCATTTGTAGGGTTAAAAAATTTCACGGGCTCTACAGAACCTATAGCAACTAAGGTTTATACGAAGTTTACATATGGGCCTAAACAAATCTGAAAGGAAAAAGGTGATGACTAATTAATTATCATGTTGTTTTGTTTGCTTTTAAGTTTTTTATTATCTTATTTCATTTTCAATCCCATGTTCATAGAACATGGTAGAAGTAGCTAGTATTGGAGTCAATTGAGATATTCAGTTTTTATATTCCTGAAAACTTGCTATATTTAATTGTTAAAATATGTCAAAAGAAGGAGTTGAGTTTCGCCTAAATTTGATTCCTAAAGAGATCGAAGGGTTCTTTCCAAAGAGCCTTTAACTCCAACATCAATATAGGTAAAAAAGAAAGAAACACTCTCAGATTCAATTCATTATCCAAGTCCCAACAATATTTTGTTCTTCAACGCCCCATAACTCGATCTTTATCCCAAGACCATAACACTAACATATGAATATCTTTATCTCACACTTGAAAGGAAACCTTTTATAATATGCATGAAAGCTTCTCACAAAATTTTTTCTTTATATGCCAAAGACATAAGTGATGTTGAATTTGTTGAAACACCTTTCTTAGAGCTATTCTAATAGATGCATCTTGTTCAATAATGATAGTTACAAGTTTTTTCCTATACATTACTTGAAGCCAAGTTTTATTTCAAATCACCAAACAAACCTTTGCCCAGACTTATCTTGTAGAAAAGCATTACCAAACATGATTAACTGACAATGATGGTTTGTTATGGTCCTGGGATAACAATCAAGTTATGGGTCATTGAAGAGCAAAATCAAAATGATATATTTTATAAAAATATCTTGAAAACCTGCCATAATCAAAATGAATCTAAGACCTAAATCCAAAGCGGAGACACGCATTGGCTTACTAAATGAATCAAGATTTCTTCTCTGACATTGTTATCTTTGATATCTCTTTGTTGCCACAGGTTTAGATCTCTTCACTACTTTTGTTAGCCAAAATCACTAACCAATCATAGTTACAGCTGTCCAATGAAGGTTTTGAACTCTACAATTTCTTTTGACATTGTTTGATGGAAGAAAGAAAAATGGGTTTGATACGGAGAACAATGAGGAAGAAGACAAGTGAGGAAGAAGATAAGTTGGCATGAGCAAAAGACATTGAGAGAAAATTTTAGAGTAAAAAAGGAAAGGATATTATTAAAAATTGTATCTTAATTTTTATGATAACGGTGTATTTTTAACCATTAGATTTAGTCATAATCAGTGGCTCAAAAATGGTGTAAGACTTTTAATCTTACACCAGTATAAATGTGTAAAGGCTCTCCAAGTAATTCCCCAAGCTTGAATGCCGAGGTAAGTAAATCCCTATTTATTTTCCTCGAATAATTTTTATTAAGCAAAGAAAACAAGCTAAGTAAGGTTAAGTTGAGTTCCAAAATGTAATTGGTACTTAAAGGGCAAAAGGGCATAATGGTAATTTTGACCCAAGTCAGTGGCATGATCATAAATTCTATGAAATTAGGTTCGTGCAAGCATTTTAAGATAAATAAGTTAAGGCCATAAGTGTTTCTAGCCATTTGAATTAAAAGTGAAAGTTGAGGGTGAAAAATGCACTAAGTGAGAAATTAAGCTATTATGTCTTATAATGGCTTAAATGACTTAAGGTTAAAGTATTTGGGTAAGAAAAACCTTTCAATGGGACAAAGAAGTGATGGTGTGGGAAGAGTTTAAGTGACCTAAGTGAATCAAAGCTAAGGTTGAGGGTCATAGTAACAAGTGCAAGAAAATTGGGCTAGATAGGTGCAATTGGTTATATTTTGAAGTGATGAGAACTATTCATCACCTCATCAATCTACCATTTTCGTGGATCTCTCTCCTCTATAGCTCCGCATCTTCAAACCTCCTAAATCACCTAAAATTTCATGAAATTTGAAGGTCCCAAAGCCATCGTAATAAGCCATTAGCTCATTTTTTATGGAATTCAGGCATTTGAGCTTGGTTTTGCAAATTTTTGGTTCAAACCCTAAGGTAAGTGTCTTTGATCCCTGTGGGTTATTTCTAATCTTGTTAAGTGGTTAAAAATGGTCCTAATTTCATGCCATTGGTGTCGAATTTGGTTGAATTCAAGTTTAGAAGTCAAAGGAACTCCATTAAACTCAAATGTGCTTATTGCTTGCTTCTTGCTTTAAGGATTATTTGAGGTAAGGGATTTAAGTTAATTCAACTCAAATAACGCATATAAATGTAGTATTACATGTAGGAATAAAGTATAAACAAGTCCCATGTGAATTGGCTTTGGAAATGAAAGATTGAGCAAGTTTTGTGCAGGATAGCACACTATTAGGCAATGCTAGAAGGCATTGGCGATGCATTGGTGACACGTTGCCGTGGCGACGCAAATTGGCAGTGCATCATTGTTGACTTTTCTGAAAACCCGAGAACTGATGCCTTTGGCAAAGTGTCACCAAGGGTGTCATGAAGACGTAAATCCTTCAAGCTCGGAGCACCTCAACGATGTCTTAATCTCTCAGTTATCATCCCTATGCCATTCTAAGATGTTCTGTAGCCTCAGTTGCATCTAGAACTCATTCGTAAGTTGAAATTATGCATTATTTATGTGGTAGCTAAGTGGTATGGTTAACGTAGGGTAAGGAATGGTGGCTGAAAGGGTTAAAGTGCTTAGGTTGCTAATAAAGCACTAAGGGGATTAAGGTGAGTTTTAGATTCTTTATTGGCCCATGTAGGAGGTCTTAGACCTTTGTGCAATAAAAAGGAAACCTAAGAAGATCCTAACCAAACCTTGTGGTTTGGTAAGTAAGCCACTAAGAGCTTGGGAAGTTGAACAACATAAGGCAGCTACCCTACATAATATGTTGAGGGAAGAGATGGGTAAGAAGGGAGTAAGTGACGGCTTACTCTAAGTAGCTCATTAGAGGCAAGTAAGGGTTGAGTAAATGATGACTTACTCTAAGGTGCTCGTAAGAGGATTTTATAGGGTTGGTTAAGTGCTAGCACAGGATACAAGAGCTAGTATCCGAGTACTCCAACAGTAATAGCTCACAGCAAGTCTAACACCTATGGGTGTAAGGAAGTCATAAGTGCATTTACATGTGCATATTTCATACATCCATTCATCTATCTATTATTTGCATTGTTTGTTGTCCTTATTTTTGTTTCTGGTTGTGTTGTTGGTTGCTTGTTGTGCCATGGATGCTTGCATTTGTTTCCCCTGTAGGTGCCGAATCCCTTACTAAGTACTCACCCTTCAAGTGTTGTGTAGTTTTTAAGCGGGTTAGTCGGGCTTAACAGTTGATAAGAGGTAGCTTTTAAGGCTAAGTTTTATTGGTTTGCAGGTATTCTCTAAGTAGGAAACCTCAAGTTTCTAAGCTACTTGTAGCATATGCTAGTACTGACCAAGGTGTTTGCTTTATAATTTAAGGCTAAGCGAGTACAAGGAAAGTATGACTCATCACTTAAAGCTAGTTTGCTTGGGTGAAGAGTTAAGGATGGATCTTAGGAGGCATATGTTGCTTCTTTTATATGTATGATATTTTTATACAAAAAGATTGCTTCTACTGGTGTTTATTGGTGTGTATAACACTAGGGTTATATTTGGGTGCATATAAGTTTGAGATATGTGCACATAGTTGTTACTTGAAGTTAAAACAATTATATTTTTTATGTCTTGGCTTGTTTTGAATTATGTTTTGTTAATTGCCGTGACACTATTTTCAATGTTGTTTTAATTCATTGTTATTGCATACCCAAGACAACGCATGCATACTTCCTATGCAAGGTAGGCTAAGTAATTAGTTGCACGTAATGATTTAAGATACTTCATTAGTAATAACTAGCCAATTGTAACCAAATGGGATTATAGTTCCCTAAGAGCCTATCAGTGGAAGTAAATTCAAGGGCCTAAAACCTTGTTCCACCACAAAATGTATACCTCTTTAAATAAAAAAAAAAAGCTTGAAAGGTCTAGATTTGTGTTCCTACTGATTTTTTTTTTTTGGAATGGTTTAGTTGATGTTTAGAATAGTTAAGATAGTTGGGAAATAGTTTGGAATAGTTGAAGGATTGACTTTGTAATTTTACATAGGGAAAGGACTTAGTTGAAGGGTTTTGTTATTGAAGGTAGAATGAGGAGTACAAAGCTTTGTTTAGGCCACTAAGAGCATTTGCCCCTTAAACATATTTATACAAATGTCTGCCTAACTCTCTCTTAACCACATCTTTTTAGAACCTTCTACACTTTAGCCCCTAACTTTGACTTATTTCACTTTTTGAGATTTTTCTCACAAAATATATCTTAATTTTATCATTATCTTCTATGTGAATTTTATCTAAGATACTCTAAATTTTCTTAGCCATTAAGTATTTCTAGAGTTTTTTAAATATTTTTAATTTGCATCAATGTTTAACACTCCTCCTTAAAGAAAATTTGTTGCACTCTAAGCTTTGTCCATAGGTACTCAAACTTTGTTCTTGGTAGTGCCTTGGTGAAGATCTCAGTAACTTGCTCCTTTGTTATGCAATATTCTAACTTGATCTCATTGTTTGTTGATGCCTCCTTGAACGAGTGATACTTGATTCCTATATATTCGGTGCTGTTGTGGTACACCGGATTCTTTGTCATGCATACGAGTAACTTGTTGTCACAAAATATCTTTACTGGCTCTTTTTGTTGCTCATCCATGTCCACTAAAATCCATCGCAGCCATATAGCTTGATTTTGTGGTTCTTGCAACTGCTATATATTCCACTTTTGCAAATGATTATGCCATAAAGTTTTTCTTCTTTGATGGCCAGGAAAAGAATCCTGATCCCAGTATGAATCTATGGCCAAAATTGCTTTTCAGATCATTTATTGATCTTCTCCAATCACTGTCTATCTACCCAAGTAGTCTTGAGTCAGTAGTAGATCTGAATAAGATTCCAAAATCATTAGTTCATTGGAGATACATGTGTATTTTTTTGGTAGCTCCATAGTAGATCTTACTTGGCACTTGCGTAAACCTTGAAAGTAGGCTTGTAGCATACATTTTTTTTGGTATTGTAGCCATTAGATATAGTAAGCTTCTGACTAGAATTCTATAATGAGATGAATCTGCTTTTCTCAAGTTATATTCTTTCTATAGTTTTTTATTTGCTGCCAGAAGAGTAGTGATAAACTTACAAGTGTCCATCTTGAACTTTGTTAGGAGGCTTTGTGTGTATGTGTGTGTGTGTGTGTGTATGTGTTTTTTTTTTATGATATGAATACTTTTTCTTCTTGTTGGCTTCCTCAATCCCCAAGGAAGTAGTGCATCAGACTCAAGTTGTTCATTTCGAATGTTTTATCATGTCTTCTTTAAAGTCTTAAATCATACTCTCATCATTTACTGTATAGAATAAATCATCTATGTAGAAAGAAACATGATAAAGTCTTGATATAGAGCGTTGGCTTACTTATGCTCCTCCTGAATCCTTGATTTGTAAGGTATCCATCAATGAGACCATACCAAGCTCATGGTGCTTGCTTTAACCCTGTATAAGGTTTTCTTTAATTTGAGGACTTTATCTTTATGCCCTTTAGCCATAAATCCTGGTGATTATTCCACGTAGATCTCTTCTTTAAGGATTCCATTTAGAAATGCTGACTTTACATCTAGTTGATAGATTTTCCATTTCTTTTGCGCAGCCAAAGTGATTAATGCCCAAATTGTATATAGTTTTGCAACTGGAGTAAAAGTTTTAAAATAGTCAATACCTGCTTATTTTGAGTAGCCCTTGGGGACTAACCTTGCTTTGTGTTTTTGTAGTGTTCTATCGGGGTTAAGTTTTGTTTTGTATGCGTACTTAACTCTGATGACTTCTTTGTCTTGTGGCTGATTCACCAATTCCCATGTTTGGATTTTCTCAATCATTCTGATATCTTCATTTATCACTTTCAGCCATACTTCTTGCTTTATAGCAGCTTTATAACTCTTAGGTTCTACCAATATGAAGCTACATCTTTCATATAGTTCTATAAGTGACTTTGAGTTTCTTGGCCTTGATTCTGAATCATTAGAGCCTGTGGGCAATGAAGACTCTAAAGCTACTAGCTGGGTTAAAGTTCCTTCGTCATCTCTAATTTGTTTTTCTTTTGGTTCTTTACTTGAAATTGTACTGGTGGGATGTATATCTTCACTTGAACTCCACATCGTGGCAAAATGTCAACTTCTCAATCTCTAGATGGTAAATTTTGTATCCTTTGAATTGTGCGCTATAGCCCATAAAGATTCCTTTTTGCTCTTGTTGTTGAGCTTACCTCTTTTTTCTTGTATGACATGGATGTAACATATGCTACTGAAGACTCTGAGATGTTTGGCTGAAGGCTTCCATTCATTCCTTGCTTTAATTGGTGTTTTGCTTTCTACAGCTTTGGTTGGACACCTGTTGAGTATATAAAGGGCAGTATATATGGTTTCTGCACAAAATGTTTTTGGCAAACCATTATTTGCCAGCATTGACCTTGCCATCTTCATCACAGTTCTATCCTTTTTTTTCAGATATACCATGTCTTTTTTGCGCATAGCCGATAGTGAGTTGCTAATCAACTCCTTCCTCCTCGTAGAGCTTGTCAAATTCTCCTGATGTATACTCCTTTCCTCTATCACTTCTTAGTGTCTTAATGTGATGACCACTTTGTTTTTCCACTAAATGCATGAATTTCTTGAATATTCTAAATACGTTTAATCTTTTTTTCTTGAAATAAACCAAAGTCGTTCTACTCAATTCATCAACGAAGAGAAAGAAATACCAATTTTGATTAGAGTGATCATCCTCATCGGCCTGCATACGTCTGCATGAATTAGCACTAATAGCATTTTGGCTCTCCAAGAAGCTTAAGACAAAAATGGTTGTCGATGTTGTTTCCTAAGTAGACATTCTTCACATGTATGGTTTATAACTTCTATCTTTGATAAGTCATTGATCATGTTTTGTTGTTGAAGAGTCTTTAACCCTTGAAGGTTAAAGTGGCCAAGCCTTTTATGCCATAATTAAGAATCGTTATCTTGTGCTTCCATGACAATTTGAGTTGCATACCTACATTGAATAAGAAAGTTTCTTCTTTTCATCTTGATCTTGGTGATGACTAGATTCTTGTCCTCTGTATTATAGATAGTGCAGTAACCTCATTCAAAGCGAATTGTATATCCATGCTCTGTCATTTGGCCAACACTTGGTAGATTTTCTGCCAGATCTAAGACACATATGACATGATATATATATAGCGTATCTTTCTTTGTTTGGACTGCTACAATACCTTTACTTATGATCTTGATAGCATTTTTTGTCTACTAGTTGCACCTTTGAACTGCAAACGATGTCTAGTATGGAGAACACCTCTTGATTTGGTGTCATTTGATTGCTGCAGGCACTATCGATCAGCCACATATTCTTGTTTTGTTTAACGGTTACTTGGCAGACATAGAAGATGTCTCATGCTTGGTTTGTAGTCGTAGCCATGATAATTCTTGAAAAAATAGTATCTGCCATCGCCTGCTATAGAGTGAATAGTGATTATGCATCTTTTGCCTCCTCGTCCTCCAACTTTGCAATTTCTGTCTTGTTCAACATGGAAGTATCCACAGGAATATTAATTCCTTTTTGGACAACATTCCACAATTTTTGAGACAAAATATATGTCTTCATTTTGATCCTCCAATAATCATAGTTTTTGTCGGAGAAAACAGAAAGACAACTTGGTAATTTTTTGAGATAGCCATTAGTGATGAATTTTTGGATTATTGAGATTATCTAGGAAGCATTGGTTGACCTACACCCAAGTAACTCACCAGATGAGGCTCTGATACCACTGTTGACTTTTTTAGAATGGTTTAGTTCATGTTTAGAATATTTGGAATAGTTGGAAAATAATTTAAAATAGTTGAAGGACTGATTTTGTAATTTGAAATCAGAGTAAATTGCGTAAATAGTCCTTAACCTTTAATTATCTTTTTATTTTAGTCCCTACCCTATTGAAAATTCTGTTTTGATTCTAAACCATTAAAATTGTTTTATTTTGGTCCCTTACTAGATAAAATTCATTAACTCAAAATAATTCTCTGACATAAATTTTTGAAATTCTGATTTAACTATTTGTTAACTGTGTTCCAGTAAATTTAAATAGTTTAATATTTTTTTATAGCAAATAAATAGTTTAAATTAATATTTTTTTTCTTCCTGAATAAAAAAAGTTCAATTTACAAAAAGAAAAAAAAAAAGATAAGTTAACATACTTCATCCAATGGGACCAAAATGGAATGTTTTCTTAGCCATTAAGTATTTATAGAGTTTTCTTAGTTTTTTAAATTTGTGCCAATGTTTAACGGTTCCCAAGTGTGAGTCACGCATCCCTTCGTCGGAATGATGACCCAGGTAACCGGTAACTGGTGACTGTCATTGAAATGGCCTGACCTGAGTCACGGTGTTGTTTGTCGCTAGTGTCGGCAAGAGCCTGCAATAAAGATTCCTCCATACGCTACATTTCTCACAACAAACCAAAGCGGACGGTCCACCACTTTCCCAGAGCATGGTAACATCTCTCGTTTCCTGCTAGCAGCATCCCTTTATCTTCTATGGGTTTTCTTGAATCGTCAAATCTTCAAATTATTTAACTTCTTCAGATATTTGATTTGATGTAAATGCTGAAAACTTTGTTTGCGAAAATGTTTCAGGACTGCAAAATTTCAGTATTTATCTTGTTACAGCCCAGATGAATCCGAGTGTTGTCTTTAGGAAGGTTTAGTAGCTGTTCAGTAGAGTGATTGTTTTGCGAAGTGAAAGACGTCTGGCAGCATGATCGCTGCCCCAGTTATAAGCACGACAGGCTTTGTTCCGTACAAGGGGTGTAAGATGAGCCCCCAGGCACCAGTCCCAGCAACAACGTCGAAAACCATCCCGATCAACAAACAAATCCGGACCACAGATCCAATTTGCAGGGATTTCAGGAACATACACAACGCTAGAAGAAAGGCGGGCGCTGGAGGCTCAGAAGCAGGGAGCAATCACATATGCCCTGCTCAAGAACGAGCTCAGTTTCCCCGTAGAGTACGCGGGACATCGAGATTGGTCCGGTTATGTGTACAGGGGCCTGCCGTTCCCCAAGGTGATTGAAACCGATCGGGTGGCCTGTTTCGTGCACGTAATGGACGACGGTAATAACATCCATCAAACTTACGGTGATGGTCAGCTTTCGGCCGGTGGTGTGGCATATAAGGGCCAGTGTCCGGAAACCGGAAGAGCTTACTGCTTTGTTTTCGCCTGGAGCAATGGCAGGCAAAAGGTTGGTAACGTTACATGAACCTTTTCTCGTATTGTTTTTGTTATTTCTAAATTAACTGTATATATGCCTGCGTGTAGCTGGCTCACACAGAGATCCTAAACATTGCGAATGAAGAGCAAATTGATTGGGAGAGGATCTACAAGACACTAACTTGGGAGACTAGGAACAAGACCTCTCAAGTTTCGGGAAAGACGGGCGAGTCGTCGATATATTCCATGATCAATTGGGATGGTGGGGGGAGCAGATTTCAGAGAAGTTGCATTACTATGCATTTGAGGCAGAACCTAGTTGAAAGTAAGCCCCTTGAAAATCCCTTTGGGTCAATACCACCGGGTTCCTTGAACTAAATTAATGTAGCATGAATAAACTAGTTGCCCTTTGGTCTGGCCAACCAATTATAATTTTTTTTCTGAGTAATTCTACGTTGTCTGTCTAATTGACGAGGGATGAGCATGAACGAACTTTAACCCCAGAGTAGCTCCGCCTAGGTCGATTTGAATTTGTCAAGACCAGACATCTGAATACCAGAAATCATAGATAGCAAATCCTCTAGATGAGGAATTAATTTATTGATAAAGATAAGACAGACAATAAAATAAATGCAAACTAAAACTAATAACAAAATGCAATTTGTAAACATGATACAAATTTTTTTTTTCCCTTGTTTCGATCAGAAATGAACTTCATTAATAAAGCCAGCAAGCAACTGGGCAAATAATTAACAAGATGCTACTGCAAAAAACAAGCAGCACAAGAGTTATAGAGCAAATTTGTGCTGCTACTTACAAAAACACCCTATCACCTTCACAACCAGAACCCAATCTTGTACACGTAAGTCTGGGTCTAGAATCCAGTAATATAGAGAGATGTTGACTCCTGTCCGGCCCCTCGTGTTGAGATCCAGCAAATTTAAAGGCTTAGGGATGCTTTGAGTAGGAGGAAGAAAAATTTAGGGACTAAAGTTGGCATTTTTCTAAGATTCTGTTAACTTTAATTGTAAAATTGATGGAAGGATCATGTTCAGGACAAACATACGAAGTTTGGGGACTTCAAGAGGATAAATAAAAGTTATGGACCCATTTAGAATAATGTGAAAAAGTTTGGGATGGCAAATGCATTTTACCCATTTAAGAAACCAAGTGCTAACAATTATGACTAGCTAGCACCAAATCTGAGTTTTATAAGCGATTAGCCCTAATATAATTTCCTTCAAGAGAAAGGTGTGTTCCCTCCATCCAATATTACTGAACACTTTTTTTTTTTTGAAAAGGCAAGACAAAGGAAATTTTTATTGATAAGGATATAAGAAATATGTACAGAGCAAAAATCCAGCTAGTTGCAGGAAACATAACCCTGATAATGTACATAAAGCTCAGAAAATCCAATGTGTCTATTGTTAAAGACACCCCAGTATAACTCAGCTACATAGTGTTATTGCCAAAACTCATAAACTGTAGCTAGATAATGCAACCTAGGGATCATGACACCATTGAAACCAAGAATAGCAGAAGTTCCTGTCTTTTTTTGAAATCCAGATAAAATGACTTGTATTGAATTGTATTGCATATCACCCCACAGTCAAAAGTTTTACTATTGAAGATCTTTGCATTTTTCCCATTCCATATGCACCAAACTGTGATGAGAAGAACCATTACCCAAACCTTAATTGCTCTAGCACTCCTTAAATTATGATGCCTTGGATGTAGAACTTTTGAGAGCACACTTGAAACTTGTCGACGAGTGGACCATTAGGTGTAGATGAGATTCTAGATAAGTGATATTTGAGTGCAACCAAGCAAAATGTGGTTCGCTTCGTCCAACACAACACCACACAATGGATAGAAGGGATCCACATGACTAATATTTCAAAGAACACGATTCAAGTTTGTAGGTAGCCTGTCCTACAATGCTTTTTGGCCAAAAATATGGACCTTGATTGGCACCAATCTGTTCCACAGGGAACCTTTGGGCCAAGTAGCACTATTGGAATGGGCTTTTCCAATTTTCCATCGTACATTAAAGCGGGACTAAGATCCTCACTTATTTTTTTGTTGCACTCTACTTTCTTATGTGCATCTCTTTTCATCTTTCCCTCTTTCCAAATCTGATTTCATCTTTATCCATCTCACTGTTGTTGCCATCATTGAGCTTTGCTATTCTTTTGGGTCTATCTCCATTACTGTTCTTTAGATTTTCATGATTAAAGATGGTCAACGCTGAGCTTGGTCTACCCACTAAACTCTCATTTGTTGAAGGTGGCTTTCTAATACATATTGTGCATGGTTTCCCAAATCTATCTAAAATTTAGTTAGATCATTGGATGATCGACAGCGGCGCAATAGATCATATTGTGTCTTCATCAAATAATCTTATATGTAAAAGCAATGGTCATTCATTACCTTCTGTACTGCTGCCAAGTGGAGAAAAAACTCCAATTATTTTTGCTGGATCTTTGTCTTTGAATTCCAAATATCATTTGCATAAAGTGTTATGTGTTCTGCCTATCAAAGTTGATTTCATATCTGTTAGTCGACTTATACATGAATTAAATTATTCAGTGACTTTTTCCTCGAACTGGTGTATTTTGCAGGACCTGGCTATGAGAAAGATGATTGGTTTGGGTAAACAATGTGACAGCCTTTACTATTTGGTAGCATTGGCAACGGAGAAAACCTTGACCGATTCCCATTCATTGCCAAATCATCGACCGGCTTGTAATCTTGCAATCTCACCTACTGATCTCTGGCACAACCGTCTAGATCATGTTTCTCATTTCCTTTTAAAATTCATTGCCAAGAACTTCATGAAATTTTCAACTCAGTCTATTGATGCTTGTCCTATTTTTCCTTTAGCTAAGCAAACTCATCTACCTTTTGGTCTTAGCTCCATTTCATCTACCAAACCTTTTGATCTTATTCATTTTGATATTTGGGGTCCTTATAAACATCCATCTTTTTTTGGTGCTCATTATTTTCTTACAATCGATGATGATTTTTCACAGCTCACTTAGGTTTTTTTAATGCTTCATAAGCATGAGACATAATCTTTATTAAAAAATTTCTTTTCCTTTGTCTCTACCCAATTTTCTTTTTACATAAAAAATGTTTGTACTGATAATAAGGGAGAATTCATTTCATTGCAAAATTTTTTCAATGAAAAAAGAGTAATTTTTCAACACTCTTTGGCATTTATACGCCTCAACAAAATAGGGGTTGTAGAGCCACAAACATCATCATATTCTTTAAATTGCACAGGCTTTAAAAATGCATGCTAATCTTTCCTCAAAATTTTGGGGAGAATGTGTTCTCACCATTGTGCACGTTATTAATAAGGTTGCTCACACTCATTCTCTCTTTCAAAACTCATTTTAAGCGTCTTTTATCTAAATCACCATCATTTTCACATCTTCAAGTTTTTGGTTGTTTACCCTATGCTACCAATGTCCACCCTTCCAATAAATTTGATAATCGTGCTAAAAAATGTTTTTTCATCAGCTATCATGTTGGTCAAAAGGCTTATAAGCTTTACGATATTTCTACTCATAAAGTTTTCACTAATTGATATGTGAAATTTTATGAATATATTTTTCCATATAATACAATTCAAACTCCTCCTTCTAGTCAGTCCCAACCAAACAACCTTATATCCTATCCTTTCTTTGAGGCAAACGCGTCTTCTGATCACTACCTTGCTTCTCCAAAAAATTCCAATCCATCTCTAGCTTGATAATGATACAATCACCACAAACCCAACTCCTACTCCTCTTAAAACCTACATTCACCGTCCTAAAGATATTTTTACAACTTCTCTAGAAATCCCAAAATCTACAATTCCTCAATCAGAATCACCGAATTCTATCATTATCAAGTCCGTCTAACCCATCCCTTGTTCTTCCTAGTCTACCACTACCACCACCACCCTCACCTGAGCCTCTTTGTCGCTCTAATCGTCCCCCATAATCCACCGGTAAAATTATAGGATTATGTTTGCTCTCAGGTCA